>JAOVVB010000023.1:16455611-16466193 GCA_028570985.1 Heterobranchus longifilis | reverse complement strand
TGTGTGTGTGTGTGTGTGTGTGTGTGTGTGTGTGTGTGTGTGTGTGTGTGTGTGTGTGTGAGCACTGCTGGCAGATAGGGCTGAAACTGAAAGGCACAAAGACAGCCAGGACCAAGAGAAAGGGCTATTGATATTTATAATGCACTAACCATGCTGCTAGCCAAACTCGCACCGCGCTCGCGTTTATCAATATTTCATACAATACAGGGGCGGGCAGGGGTGACGTCCAAACTCACCGTGCAAAATACACGGCATGAATACGCCGCCTCGCACTTATGAATAGCCTTTTCATTGTTTCCCCTCAGTCTGTTTTTACTCCTCTCTCTCGCTCTCTCTCTCATATGCGAGCGCTGACAGACACGAAGGCCGTGATGAAAAGACTTAAACTTTAAACTTAATCTGCTGTAATGGTGGACCAGGCCATCTGCACCACCACCACCACCATCACCACCATCACCACCACCACCACCACCACTCCCTCACACACACACACACACACACATCGGTTTCACCTTAACTCAAAGCATGCATTGAAATATTAGCGCTGCTCATCTCCGACGCTACACTTTTTTTTAATGTTGTTTTTCTCATGACTCGTCTTCTGAAATCAAGATGGTGTTTTTTCCTGTTTAACAGCCTGATTCGACAGAGCGCCGTACCGAACATGCAGATTAAGTGCGAGCGCGCGCGCGAGTGTCTATGTGTGTGTGTGAGAGAGTGTGTGTGCAGAGGTGATGAAGCAGGAAAACTGCTGTTTGTGTGGTTAAAAAGAAAAGTGAGAAACCTTTGACATTACACACACACATACACAAACAGACACGTGCATACAAAACACAGCTTGAAGTTCTTAGTCAGGCTAAACGTCTGGCAGAAGATAATGACTCACTGAGACGTCTGAAGGCAATCACGATAACGCTGTCGGTGAACACAACAGACGGACACTTTTGGTCCCATCCTATACACACTCTCTCACACACACACACACACACACACACACACACACACACACACACTTCAGAGAATAAATTAGAGCGAGAGAGGGGGAAAAAATCGATTCGGTTATGAATCGTGATTCTTTTGTGTGTGCTGATTCATGTATCGCTGAATCGATTTTTTAAACGATTTATTACATTTATAATAGAGAGACACCGCTCGATCAGACTGTGACCGGAATTAGCTGGTTTTCAGTTTGATCAGACACGACAGATCAGCCTTAGCCATAACTGATACCCTGTCGGGCGCACGAGCTTTTGAGTTCTGCAACAAAGAAGCTTTTTTTTTTTTGCCATTACATTATCAAAAGTTGCATGCGTTAAAAGTTGCGGGCGTTAAAAGTTGCATGCGTTTAAAAGTTGCATGCGTTAAAAGTTGCATGCTGAATTAGCTTCCAAAACTCACGCCGGTCCCACAACACCGCGAGCACTAAACAGTCTCGAAACACGCTAGAAGCTGTGCGCACCCAAACTCGACCTTGAGGCGTTGTGGGGGTTAAAAACGTCGCCGTTTCTTTATAATCCTGCAGGTGGCGCACTCTAAACTATTCCCATATCATCATCATCATGTAGTAGGAGTGAATTATTTGCTAAGTTTGATTAGAAATAATAGTTACAGGGGATGACATAACAGTGATACAGTACGTGCTGCACAGAAACAATGTTTAATTAGTTTCATTTAAATGAAGAGTTTAACACTCTGAAGTATTTGAAGTCGGTTTGTATTGTTTAAAATGCTGCGCGTGAGAAAACGAACGGGGTGCATTTAATTACTCGTGTTCAATTCGGTTGTGAAGCTGTTGAATAAAGATCAGATATTAAACTCTGAAGTTATGACAATTTTTTTTAATGTTTGAAAAATGTAATGGGGATAAATAAGCAGGTGGACTACAGTCCGGAAGGTCTCAGGTTCAAACCCCTTACCACCACCAAGGTGCGCAATATTAATCTAATCAGCAGCAAAGTATAATGATAACATGGTATCAGGTGGCCCCTGGTGATCCCCGTCCCTAATAAGTCATACATTTGTTTCATCATCACCTCCTCGGCAAAGACGTCTAACTCATTAGAACTTTCATTTATCTCCGGTCATTTGTTCTACACACGTGTTACATCTGTAAAGCATCTCACAGCCATTTCCCGGTGCCAGAACAGACACTTGCGAGTCGAACACCCCTACAGCTCTGCAGTCTACACCATATTAACACTCAATTATCGCGATTTAAGAGACGGAAAAAGTGCTGTGATGGTGCCAGCGTGGCTCCAGAAACCTCCTCGGTCCTCCTCGAAGAAAAAGGGGCCCCCCGAGGCGGAGCCGCTAATGTGCGTTTACCTCAGGGTGAAGGTGTGCGTGTGCGCGTGTGTGTGTGTTTATGTTTTAAAGCCCAGACCGGTTGTCGCACGTTAACATCTGCAGGTACTGAGAGATGATGAAAGACTGGTTTGGCCTCATTCCCTCTCCGTTTAAGCACAGGGCCCCATCCTAGACAAAAGGCACCTCCATTTTGTTGTCCAGAACTCTCACAATACACACACACACACACACACACACACACACACACACACACACACACACGGTTCCGGATGAAACTTGCGTACAAGGGCTTTAGAGGTACTTATGCTGTCCGTTTACATAATACAGAGCGCGACACTGCATCTTAATGAGTGAAGGTTTAATTAAAATCGCACATGCCCTTAACACTTAACCGCTCGCCTTTACACATCAGTTAGCAAGCTACCTGGACCCTGCGTCGCTCTTGTCGTGGGTTTTTTCCCCCTTTCTTCTTTTTAATATTCATGGAACTCGAGGCCTTCACAATCTGTGTGTGAGCGCAGCTAAAAAAAATTTTTTTAAAGATTTTTATTCTAAACACGGGAACGTCCCTCGTCACGCACACGAGCTGCGACTGCTTCCATTCGACATCCGCACACAATGAGACGCACGTGGAGCGCACACGTTGGGCTCGGGTGTTTTGCATGACTCTCCCGAGCACACGTTAAACGCGGCCTACGTTAAACGCGCGTCTAAAGCAGCCGTGCGGCATTTGCATGGAGGTTTGCACGGCGCTAACTGCCATTGGCTGGGGCCCTTTTCTTTCCCCTTCTTTTGCCTTCTGGCAGGATATTTGACCCCATCTCGGGCGTGCATTATCCTTCCTCCCTCGTCCAGACTGAGAAAATTAAGTTTCCATGTGAACTGGTCACAGAAGGAAGAAAAGAGATTTGGAAAGAAAAAAAGAAAAAAGAAAAAACCTCGCCGCAAAATCTCAGCTGGATGAAAGAGGCTGCCGTGGGGGAGGGCGGCGCGAGTTTCCTGCACTCCCCAGTTTAGTCTTACAGCCCCAGATGGAGGGCCTTTTCTCCTCTTTTTCCTCTCAAGCCAAAGTGCAGCTCCGGTCTCTGTTCTCGACCTGCTTGAATGCGCCTGGTGTATTATCCGTGCTCATTCCTTTTCTCCCTTCCTCCTCCTGTTCGCTTCGCATTTCCCCTCCCACGACTCATTCCAGGTCGGACGAATCGCTTTAGCGATCGTTTTCATTCGGTATTTATTTCAAAATAAATATTTTTGCAGTTTCAGATTAAAGGTTGATTGCTTGCTTGCTTGCTTGAGGGCCTGAATAAACACGTTATCAGTTATGGAGTTTGAACCAACAACCTTCTGGAAGCACCTACACACACGCACACACACCAACACCTAGCACACTCCTAACCTGTATTTATTTACACAGTTGCTTATAATAAAGTACAATCCCACCACTACATTATTACACAAACATGGATGTAACCATCAATTAGGACATATTTGAAGCGAAGAAGTCGGGAGTTTGGACAAAGTTATTGTTTCGCAACGATAAAAACAGATATTTGGAGTTTTTAATAGATGTTTTAAATATATGTAAAGAGCTGTCCCATGAATTCTACTGCATTTGTTAAGCAATTACAGGCAAATGTGCTTATGATAAGTGAGCATGCACTGCTGAGCATAAAGAAAGCCATCATGCAAGAAAGAAAGGACTACCAGATGTACGATGATACAGATACACACACACACAGGCCAAAATGTCTTGCACTCCAAAATTTAATTCGATCGCCTTTAGCTTTGATCATCCAATCTATGTGTGAAAATGATTCCTCGTGCTCTAGAACCGCTCGGTCACAATCCGAGTCCTAGATGGAATATGGAAGAAAAACGCCAGAAATGTGATAATCTGGTCATTCAGTGCCTTCAGGTCGTCAGCTGACTTCATTTTTTGCCACATCATAACCCCGCCTCCAGAGGCTTGTACAGTCACCGCAATGCATGATGGGAGCATCGCTTCATGCGCTTCCCTTCTTATCCTGACACGCCCATCACTCTGGAACAGGGTCAATCTGGACTCATCAGGTCACATGACCTTTCTCCATCCAAAGTCCAGTCTTTATGCTCTCTAGAAACGCTAACAAGTGATTTTCTTATGGACACACAGCTGTTTAGTCCCAATCCTGTGAGTTCTCATCACATTGAGTGTGTGTGTGTGTGTGTGTGGGAATGCTCTTACTGTCACTATTAAACATAGCTCTGGTTTTTACTGCTGATTTGTAGGCGGTGTATATACACATCATGATATACAGTCTACGTTAGAGTGTGATTTGATTGAGAAGTATGCTGCGTGAAGATATGAAGCGCTTGGGGTTTGAATTTGGAAAAATCTAATCAATACAAGGATATCCCATATCTTTTTCAAGAATTTAAGGTGGGACTATTTAATCGTTTATGAATCATTGCGATAGTAAAGTACAATCTCAGCCGACGGAAGAGAAACAGCTTCTAGGTAACTTTATTAGGGCCGCGGAGTCTGAAGGGCGTTCATGCTGGCGGTCTGTTTGTATATTAAACAGTACAGATCCTCAGAGAGGGCTGCAGGGGCATCAGGAGGACGAGGGGGCAGGAACGGGAACTTTGGCCTTGGCTAGGGAGTTACCACTCAATGTAATCAGGAAGGGGAGGACAAAGAGTCTAAAAAGTTCACAGAGACTCCCTCGGTTTAAAGATAAAGCCAGAATCATGTGTGATGGCTCAAACACAGGAGCGGCGACGACGTCACTGACTAATCATCTATCAGGAGGTTACGTTTGGATTCTGATTGGTCAAAATGTCGATTATATTTATAGAAGTGAATGTTTATGGAAGGAGTCTCCAGTACAAGTGCTTTACAATAATAAGCCATTGGTTTCACAACTGTTATTCCTTGAGCTAACAGGATAACGGTGACAATAAAAGGTCACAACGAGTTCACAACAATAATAATAATCATAATAATAATAATCATAATAACACGCACTTTAAATATTGCAAACGTGATTATCAGCTCATCTCTGTCCCTCTCAAGTTCACTTTTTCTCCTCTTTCAGTTATGTCTTCGCTCTTCCTCTCCCCGAGTCTCAGACATTGTGCTGATGAGCTACCTCTCGCTACTTTCAAATTAATTTCCTTTGATAAAGACTTGGAGGAAGAAGAAGAAGAGAGAAAAAAACGTGCTTAATGACCGTGTCCTTCAACGCCGACTCTTAATAAGTGCAAAAAAGACGATTTGTTTAACTGATTTTCTTTGAGACTCGCAGGCAGGGAATTAATTACCTTGATTAAACATTGTCGCTGAAAGACGGAGCAGAATTAGCGCTCCCTTGTTGAACTCGCGTTGCCCTAAATGAGACACGTCCCGATTACAAAGACCGAAGCGTTGCTGACGCTGGAAGGAGACGGAGGGCAGGAGACGTCACGGCGTTGTCACCCGGTAGCTGCTGCTCTCTTTCGCTCGTATGGAAATGTTTTCTTTCATAACCGGCGCGGAAAAAGAAAGCGCAAAAATAGCTGCGGTTCGGTTTTTCCGGATGGGAAAATAGAGAAGAAGGAAGAAAAAAAATTGCTCGATCAAACCCTGACTTGAAGTGGAGTTGTTTTCTGCACCGGTTGCGGTCGAGCGTCGGTCATGATCTCAAGAATTCGCTGCAGGATTCACTAACGGATTCGAAAGAAAACAGGCTTGTGTGTGCGTTTTTAAATTAAAACTAATAAATCCAAGATAAAGTGAACTAGAACTAGCTGAATTACCGAACACAAACACACACCCACACCCCCCCCCACACCCACATGCACACAAACCACAGTGGCTTTGTACATTCCTCGAGAAACCACTAACACTAAAAAGGCCAGTCGAAATCTCAGGATTGAGCTGGAGAGCAGAAAGCTCGAGGGCGGGACGGCTCTGAAGCTCGGAGATGCTAAAAATGACAAAACTCCGGGGGAAGAAAACAAGGATTCATCCTTTTGGGATCCTGGTGCAACTTCTTGCCTCTGTAGGAGGCTCCATAAAAACGCCCCGTCACAGCTTTGCGCTCTTAACAACCCCCTGTCCCTCACACACACTCAAACACACACACACTTGCCTCCTCCCCTATTTGAAAACAAGAGGAGTTTCTACAGCTGGGTAACAAAGCATGACCCATAATAATCCTCAGGCTTGACTCGAAGCTGGAAGCTCTTCCAGGAGAAGAGCCAGGCATGGAGGAGGGGCCTTGCGCAAACACACTCTGGAATTAATTATTTCGATTAACACACCGTCACACGATGGTGCATCGAGGATCCCTCGCTTTAGCTACGGAAACATGAATCATACACACACACACACACATACACACACGCATTTCTCTTTGAGAATCCTGAGTTTGCTCAAGGTGGTTTTGGACTCTTCGACTTCCCGAACACCTGCATGGCGCAGCAAGCACGACATCGATCCCTACGTGATGTCACATAAGACACGGACAGAAGGTGGTGTGGGTTACTAATACACCAGACCAGTTGTGAGTTGCCTAGCACGCTCAACAGGGCACCGAGCACCAAGCATTAGGGTTACTAATACACCAGAAACCTGGGAGTTGCCCGACACACTCATACGAGCTCTCGAGTACATCTGAGAGAGAGAGAGCGAAAGAGAGAGAGAGGCTGGCTTCCTTGCACAGGCTGTAGCGTGAAAGCCCGTGTCCTGCGTGGGCGTCAAAAACACCAGAGTGAGTTTCTGCACCTCGTTTGCGGTTCCTTTCTGCATCCCAGGTTCAAAGAGGGGAGGACCGAAAAAGACGAGGCTTGAGAAAAACAAGCAGCGAGTTCTTCTTCTGGCATTTAAGTGGGTTTAGTCTACTGCTGACAGAAAAAAATATTTAAAAATGTAAAAAAAAAAATGTAAAAAAAAGAGAGAGGAGGGGGGATTTCACATGAGCACACGCCTTCGCACATCATCATTAAAAAAAAACATGCATAGCAGCGATGGGCGATATGACAAAAATATCTCATGTGAGGACGTTTTCACGATGCGTGCGATATTTAAATTTAGTGGCACAAAGTGCCTGTGAAGCAAGCTTTTAATAAGCCAATGAAACCCAGTGGGCTTAAAAACAGGTTTTAGTTAACGCCTATTAAAGAATTTGAAGCACTCCTTGAACAAAATAGATTTTACATCTAATTAGAGTGATTAAAATGAATAGCAAGTGAAAACGCATCATTGCAGTAGTACATCACATGACTATATTGTCTTTACTCTGACAAATCAGAATGTGCGAGAACTAAAACGGAGCAGAAAAGAAGCTGAAAGCGTCTAATCAGCTTCATTTTAGCTTCAATCGACGAAGAAAGTAAAGTCCTGCTTGAGTTAATTAATGGTGCAAAAATCATGCATTTACAGGCTTTGTTCATGTTTTGAGTGTAGACTTTTCCAAAAAAAAAAATAAAAAATGCTGTTGTTGTTTTTTTGCCAAAACTCTACAAATCCAGCTGTCTGCGTACAAGGTATAGGAGAGACTAATAATGTCCCGCAATTCATAATACTGTAATATCGACATCATGTAATCTGAAAAGTCACAAGTTCGAATCCTGGGTTGCTATTCCTCAGCTGCTGAGGCTTGGATCTTACACCTTACATCATAATCATAGCAAAATAAACAAACACATGCAAAGCAAGTCCTCTTTAAAACCACCAAACCAGTCTTGTTGAAGGAAGTACATTTCACCACAAACATGATCACGCGTCCACGCTAAGTCAACAACGCAGCGTTTGTCGAAGTAATCAACCTTAACCCTAACCTCCGTGTTTGCTCATGCGACTTCCTCCTGAAAAACTGGACTTGTATATTGTCTATAAGTAAGACGTGGAGCAGACGTGAACGAGGCCCTTTCGAGATGGCTAAATACGCGCCGGCGTTATTACATTACAGCAGAGTTATCGCATTTCCACATACGCAGGAACATAGAAGAGCTTTGTAAGAATAAACCGGTCACGGCTTCTTTATTCAATCAGCTATATGTATGCTTTCATGGGCCTCCTAACACCTAAGTGTAATGGGGATTTGGGGAATCCTATAACTGCTATTTCAAGAAACGAAAACACACGCTAAAGCCTGACGACTCACAAAGGTGGGCTGTGTTCGCCGGACAGTGCGGCCTAGGAATAACCCTGCATCTGAACCACACTTCATACGTCAGCGGTGCAGGGTAGGAGCTTCAGGTAACGGTTAAAGAGCAGGACAGTACAAAAAAAATTGTGATATTTATATGATGTTTGAAGAAATGTCACAGTATTCGATATGTTAAGTAACAATGCATTTGCTCAGAAGGATGAAAAAAACACTTATAAGGCTTTTAAAAGAATAACTGGTCACATCAATTATTATATAATGTTATTACTTGCACCTTTAACGCCAAACCCTGATCATAAACTAACGAGGTTTTCTAGCAACAATGTCACGGACACTCTACAAGCATACCGAAGATGTGCATGACTTCTCCTGGTGTATGCATCCTGCCACGTATTCTACATAGTTTTGCGTCCCTGTTGGTGTGTGTTTCTGCTTTGCCACCGATCTATTTACTGAAACGCTCCTGGCGCATGACTAAGCCTGTGTCTCGGCTATCCTGGTGGCTCAGCTACGTGAGCAAAAGGAAAAAAGAAAAAATAAGGGGGGAAATGAATGCAGGAACAAAACCAGGAACATATTCAATAGCATATCTGTATTTGCTATACGAAACATGCAAGGGGAATGGATCTGTTGTGGTTTTTCTTTGTCTGGAATAAAGCTGATTACAGGAGAGGCTTTCTTCCTGCGCTGATTGATGGGAGAGAGCTCTGTGTCCTATCATGTGGGGGGAGGAGAGCTCATTGTGTAGCCTATTCCCCAGCCTAATTTTACTAAAACAAACCCTTTCTTCTTTGGACACTTTTTTTTTCTTTCAAAGGAACAAACGAAAAAGCTGAACGAGCACGCTGTGTTAGCGATGGTATCGAGACAGATCCTGACTCCTTTGTCCTGATCAAGCACCAAATAAACAAAAGCCATGAGATCCGAATCTAACCAGAGTGCAGGCTGAGATCTGATGCAGCAGTAATAATGTCACAATAATCATAAGAATAATAACAATAATAACCCAATTCCCTTTGAAGAGTCAGTGGAAAATGTAGAAACCAGACCACTCTCCGTGTGTACGAGCCTCTGAGCACTGAGGCAGGTTATACAATAGGGGTTTGTTGTTGTTTTTCTTTCTCTCTCTTTCTTTAGAGACTGTCCATTGTGAGAGCTCAAATGTCGGGGTTTACAGACTCGCACAAACTGCACACCATGGTGTCTCTGGATCGCGCAGAACCTTTCTGCAGTAAACGGATCAGCTCAGATTCAGATGGGACGCACCGGGACCGGGGAGCGCGCGCGCGGCCCTTTAATCTTTAAAAGCCTGGCTTTGATCATCAGCAACAAATGTAACCCGAGCCATAAACACTGCAGATCCGACTTTTTACATTCTGATCCCTGGTAATAAAAATGTTCTAATTGAGAGTGTGAGTGTTTTATATTGAGAGAAGAAAAAAAGAAAGAAATACTCGGTTTGGTTTTGGACCGCCAGAAAGGTTGCCAGAAACTTCGGAAACAGGAGCGCCCTGCTTTTTTTTTTTTTTGACCCATTTCCGAGAATTCGGTAAACAAAAGGGGGCCAGCATCCGCGCACTTACCGACTTGCAGGACGTTCTCCACGCAGCCCATTTCCAAAAGGCGGATCCCGCGCCGGAAAGGAAGTCCGTCCGCTGCCGCTGCTCCCGCGCTGGTGCCTGCGCCCGCGGAGCTCGAGCTGCTGCCCGCCGGGTTGGACGCAGCGGAGGCTCCGGGACCTCCGGCGGATCCGGCGGACGACGCGGATGCGGACGCGGCGGCGGCGCTGCTGCTGCTGCTGCTGCTCCCCCCTGTAGAGGACGGAGACGACTCCTCGGCCGCGGCGCGGCACTGAAACGACGAGTACATGCATATCTCCCGCTCGTTCCTCGGGAAGGACCAGAAGACGATGCGGCGCTGAACGGGTTCCGGGATCCTCTCGAAGCGCTCCTCCACCCGCTCGAAGGCCCACTTCTCCGCTACGGCCTTGGCCGCGCAGTCCAGCAGCGACTCCGGGCAGCGAACGCGCCCGCTGGAGAGCCCCGGACCCGGACCGGGACCCGGACCACGCGGAGCAGGACGCAGGCACGGCCGCTTGCTGGCCGGCGGCGACGCGAGCTGGAGAGGCGGCTGATGCAGCG
>JAOVVB010000023.1:16433618-16444899 GCA_028570985.1 Heterobranchus longifilis | reverse complement strand
TGCTGACCGTTAATAAGACTCGTTGAGAATGGTCCAATCACATGAGCCCAAATATTTAAAAACAATATTGATTCGCTGAGAACAAAAGTGGGAGGGTTCGGGGTGCACAATGCTGCGCTCCAAGGATGATTTGAAAAAATCAGCCTTAAATCACATGCTTTTCAAAAATTTACGTGCCTACATAGATACTCATTTGTCCGGCCCCCTGCGTACACAAACACAAATGAACGTAATACAGTTTAGAATTTTTTTTTTATTATTGTAAATAAAGTATATTAAGAAATACAGCGGAATATTGTGACTAAATATTCACTATTTCATTAGTGAAATAAATAAATATTATGTTAAATAATTACATATTAAAGTAGCATTCTTCTCTGCCTAACTTTAAGGGGGCGGCGCCCCAGCGCCCCTTATTGACCGGCCACCACTGCCTGATTCACTTTGTGTGGAAAAGAGGTATAAGAGGCCCAAACCCTTATCCATGATGATGCCCCTCTGAGATCTACAAAGCCACATCCATGAAGACATGGTGTGTTAAGAGTATGTTGGAGTGGAGGAACTCGAGTGTCCTGCACAGAACCTGGATGGAACCCAAATCCCATTGAACACCAGCACCTGAGCTCACGAATGCTCTTGTAGTGTTTGTGAACGGATAAAAATCCACACACTGAGGCTCCAACAAAATCTAGTGGAAAGCCTTGCAAGAAGAGAACAATGCGAGACAAGGACAAGGATATCAGCATAACAGCCAAGTGTGGACAAATATTTGGCCGAATAATGTAATTGGAATAGATTTTCTAGGTGCATGTAGCATGCTGTTTCTCTCTGAGCTGATATCCAAATAGGATCCAATTATTAAAAAGCTTTAATCTATAATCATATAAAAAACATCAACTTTAACCACACACACTCCATCTTCAGCCCTCAGTTCTGTGTTGAGCCTTATAACAACTAGTCTGCATTTTGAATACAGTTCTGAGTACAAGGAATCTACAAAACCATCCAAAAACCCTTTCTGAAACCGTGTATACATTTATACACTCTTAAAAACATTCTAGCACTCTTCAGCGAGAGACCTTTGTCCTTTAAAAAGGAGCACACAAGCATCTCTCTCTCTCTCTCTCTCTTTCTAAACCCTAAAACAGAACAGGTTTAAAAATCTCAGTCCATTAGCCCCCGAGAGGATTCCAAGAGTGTAGGTGATAAACACTTTTAAGTCACCTGAGGAAGTCAACAAGGGTGTGTTAAAAGAGCTAGAGCTCATAATGCACTTCTGTCACGTCCCCAATGTCAACATCCCTGGCCCCTCCTGTTCCTCAACCTTCCTGCGGGCCGTGTTAGGATTCGGCAGGCTCATTCCGGCACTTCTTGATGACACGGTGTCTAAGAATGTCAAGTCAGCCTGGGGCTCGGAGCTCAGGTGCACGTCACGTCGATCTCTCTGGGGTGGGAACGTGTGAACGAGTGGGAGGGAGAAGGCCGATTTTGAAACTGTACGTGTAGGTGTGTGTGTGTGTGTGTGTATGTGTATGGGTTTTAGCCGAGCGTCGGTTGGCACGGTGAACAATGGCGGTGTTGATAAAGGACCCAGCTACACCTGTAGCACTTGATTTTATCGCGCCGAGGCTCGCGGCTGCCCCTCCTCCCCTCGGGGGCCTTTGCTGTCTCCAGCCTATCAGGAGCGCTAACTCTTGTTAAAAGTGACTCAGACTTGGGCTCGAGTGGGGAGCAAAACTCGCCCATGTGTGAAAGAAAAGGAATTACCTCGACCTTTTGTTTCACGCCGCCTGGCTCTGCTAATGCCTAGCAGGCATGCTGGTCTCACCACAACAGACTTTTGCAGCAGACAATGGGGTAGATAGCATGTAGTTTGGCATGCAAAACTTATAAAGCTTAGCCCCTTTTGTTGCCTGTGGTGACAGGTTCTCTCTCTCTCTCCCTCTCTCTCTCTCTCTCTCTCTCTCTCATTTGAACAGTTTAAGCTGACAGCTAAGCTTTGTGCTAGGCTCCTTCCAGACCGGGCGTTTGTTGTGTTGACAGCACAGTGTTTATTGAGGCACCGTGCTGCGTCAGACATTTGTGTATTGGGTTCTATTAGAGCATTTAAAGGGTGTGATTTTACCGCACAAGCCTTCCCCCCCCCCTCACACTCACACACAAGTGTGCATGTCTCACTTCCTGGTCTGACAGAAGCTTAATTTAAAAAACAGCCAACATCTCTGGGTTGTTCACACCGGAGGTGACAGAAGCTCTTAGCTACTCTTCACGAGTCTCCCAACTTCTTCATTTCTTCCCTCATTCTCTTTCCTCTGGCCCAGGGCCATTCTAATGTCCAAATATCGAGAGACAGAGAGGATTTAGCACAAACAGAAAAGAAAGACTGACCAGTCAGGGATCTCAGGTGATGGATGGCTGTTTTCTAAAGGCCGGATTCTTTTATTGGCTGGATTAGAGCATTATTTACCCAAAAGCCACGAGCGTGTCCCTCTGGGAATGGGGATGCAGCTGCAAGGGATATAAAGAAGAAAAAGAAAGGCTGTTAATGATGCTGATGCACGGCCACATGTCATCGACACTCGGGGCATCACCCTGTTTTCGCACTAGCACGAGGCAAAGTGATGTGTGCGAATATTTCCGACCTACTTAAGAGGATTACACGTTAGGTCAACATCAATAAGCGTCGTGTTTTTAGGGATTTCCCAATGACCAATCAAACCAATAAACCAATCTGTCCAGATTTTGCTAATATTAAAATAATAATGAACTTGACTGGATTGTATTGAATTGTTGACTACTTGATTCTGATTGGTCAGAAGCTGAAACACCAGGTTTATACACTTGTTCTAATATAAAGCATCACAGTAATTTCTATAGAGACCTGCATGGTTGACATGACAAACTAAAACTAATAGCCAATGCATAAATAAATGTATTTGACTAAACAAACCTGTAATTAAACACTGCTGAAAAAAGTCGATTTAACATATACAGAAGGAGTCTCCAGTGCAAGTGATGAAAGGACATAACGGATTAACTATGGAACTGGATTAACCTCCTTAATTTAGTCACATCATCTCATTACTGATTGCTTTCATATAACAGCATGACATAAAGCGTTTTATTCCTTAAATGTATGAAGTGTTTTATTAGAAGACTGGCATGTTCATCCACGAGAGACTCCAAGACCAAGGACAACTGCGAGCTCCAATTCAATATATCCGAGTTTTTGTGTTCGTTCTCTCCTTCTGGTCTTTCTTAGACAGGAAACGTCTGACGCTCAGAGAAGACACTCGTCACAGAATGCCCCAAATGGCTTGAGAAACAGCCCGAGTGGAAACTCCTGTTGTCTCCCCTGGGCCCGGCGAGTGTGATTGCTCGGATGTCTCTAATGGTGTTAGGCTGCGATTTTACGCACAGCATGCCTCTGGGTTTCATTTGCCTCCACGCTGCCATGGTGGCTGATGGGACTCCTCTCTGGGCAAACACGGAGGGAGGGGGAGCCACTCCTGAGGAGCACGACGTGTGTTGTTGAGCGAGGCAGATGCCTCAGCTCTCCATCGCACCTCATTTGCATGTTCAAATAAGTACGAAATGACAATAGAGTAAATACCAGCAAAAGGCCAAAGCTTTTGAGGAATGATAATGAGATAAGGTCGGACGAGATGGGAACCTAATCTTAAGCTCTTAACGTTCCGGGGGAGAGTTGAAGAAACAAAAATAAATAAATAAATATAATAAATAAATAAATAAATCTAAGCACACAGCAAAAGCTCGCAATAACCGCAACGCATGCTGAGACTGGAATTTGGTTTTTGTTTGATTTGGCAGCTTACCTGAATTTTCCCTCGGAGTGGCTTTGCAACTCTATTTAAGTTTCTGTTTTCTTCCTTTAATCTCTTCAGCTCTCCAAAGCTCTCTGATTAAGTAAGTGCTGCAGGAATTAGTCTGGCCGAGCCTTGTATATCTGCAACACTGTAAGGAAACCCTGAATGCCAATGAGGCTAGCGAGTCATTTCTGGCTCCATAGCTATTTTTTTATTCTTTTAATCATACATAAACATAACACTTTATTACATAAAACTTTTTTTTTTTTTTACTCTTTCCTCATATAGGTCTACTAAATGACACAATACTTAGTGTAAATTATAGGAATTGATTGGGCTTTAAGGTTCCCAGGTATAACCCAACTAATCAATCATGATAGGAAGAATCGGTGACACTGACGAGACAATTCTTTAAGCAAACTGCCTTTGTGTGCTTGTATTGACTCGAACTGCGGCCATTGTTAGCCTTCTGCCAGGCTGCCTGATCTCCAGGTCTCCTCCCTCTCTCTCTCTCTCTCTCTGTCGTTCAGGGCAGCACGGCTGAAACTGGAGCTTCTCGAGCGTCTTGACCACACTGAACCGTGGCCGTTGAAGCGCTGACTGCAAACGCACAGAGGCCCGAGGCTTTTCCTGATGATAGTATTGTGGGCTAGCCACAAACACACGCAGAGTCCAGGCTCAGAGGACGAACGAAGTGTGTGTATGGGTTTGTGTGTGTGTGTGTGGAAAGGAGGGGGGATTAGCTTACACAGCTGTTAGCTTTAGATTGGTTGTATAGTTCTTTTGAATATGTTTCAGATGTACAGATGGTCAACCGACACGATCAAATGGTTTTATGACACACAACATCCGCGTGGCTAAATACAGTCACGCGGCTTTGCTGGAATAAAGGATTTGTGCAATAGTGGTCATTAAAAGCAGAAAACTCATCCTACATACAGGTATTATTAGAGTTACAAAATCCCAGCTGCTAACTTTGAGCTCTCTGTTCAAATTTCACTATTTAACTTAAACATTTCCACCATTTTATTAGCTTGACTGTTGCACGCTGAGATGTGGGAGTTCATTAACCCGAACGAATGACCTGAGAACGTTTGTCCATAGACTTGATCAACTATTATATTCAGCTAAGTTCAGCCTTTATACGTTACATAGACTGTACATTACTGCACAACGAAATTCTTTACTCTTCACAGATCTGGGTTTTGTTAGTAGGCCGGAGTCAGAGTGCATTATACGGTGGTCAGCCATTATACAGCGTCCCTGGAGCAGACAGTGTTAAGCGCCCAACAATGACAACCATGGCAGAGCCACCACTTCCTTATCCCTAATTTCAAGACTCTAGATTGTCAAAGTTTTGGTTGAGACCTAGACAAGCTTCATGCTTGTCATGCTTTATATTATACACAAGCATTTGGAAGCAACTGATCGCCACCTATCGTAGTGGAGTCGGACGTACAGTGCATACGGTCAATAAATGGATTCCCCTCCAGGGCTCATATACTGTAATATGGCCCAGCAGTCCAATTAAATGACTTATTCGAGGTATAAATGAGAGATATAAACAGAGAAACTGGAACTATGCAGGTGAAAAGTGAGGAGAATAATCCATGGAGATGGTGGACAATTTTGTTAAATTATAAAATATTTATATCATCTGAATTGCAGTAATCCTAGCTAATCTGGGTATAGACTCCTTAGCTGGATATAAATAACAATACGTTGGTGTTAATCACTCATTTCATTGAACGGATTCCACTAGCTTACTTGTTTGTCTAGTGTTTTGGTCTGTGATGTAACAGGTCAACCTGTAATAATAAATCAATATATCGATTCAATAACTCGATTCCCCTCCAGTGCTTGGGTAATCGGACCAGGACAGCAATCCAATTAAAAGTCCTAGTCGAGCTACAACTGAGATATAACCATAGCATGACTTAACTATGACTTATTGTGTCGTAGCTGCTGTTCAGTAATCTATAGCATTTAATCCTCCTTTGGAAACTTTAATTAAGCAATATCACACAAGAAGGAGTGATGTCATGATGAATATCAGCACGGATGTGATGCGGTCGTAGGCACATGGCACAAGCAGTGGTGGAAGTAGTTTTAAATTCTTACTGGTAGCCAAAGGTAAGGAGAGTAAACCATGGAGGTGGTAAATAGTCCTGTAAATCTTTTGAGTTTCTCTTTATATTTTCACTTTAGAATATCAGAATTCCAAATAGTGTTAAAGGGAAATCTAGTACGCTGTGTAGGGTGTACAATCCCTTGTTCCACACCTCAAGTAGTGCCCTTGATCAGGAGTCAGAGAGGGATTTGGAATTTAGCCTTGTGTTAGAAGCTAGTTAGCTTAGTAGCCGTGAAGAAAACAACACAGAGGAACGGCTTAGAAGCAATCATTTAAGAGAAAAAGTGTTGTTTTAAGATGACATAATGTTTTCTTGCTGAAAGTGCTTCTGTGACTGGTTGTGCATGTGGGTTTTGTCAGGCCGCTGCTCTCTCCTCAGTACTGCGGACCGTACAGACCTACTCTCACCCACGATGCGACCGACAGTTAGTGTAATTATCAACCAGAGGACACCTGGGATGCCGAGTGACGCATATAGTTAAACGTCCCAGTTCTGATACTGTCCATTATCAAAACTCGTGAGGCGCCTCTCGTCCAATCAGATCAATCGGTCAAAATTAACTGTTGTATAATTAAGCGTATGATATGAATTATGTTCAGAGGGATCATCACAGCTTCTTACTTCCATACAATTAGCATTAGCATTTGATGTGGGAACCAAACCGATCTTCTCACCCAGAATCACTTCTTTTGATTAGACCCTAGCGTCATGTCAGTAGAAAAGCGCTTAGCATAACAAACTCTTGTCAGCACGATCACGGCTGCTGCCTGGAGTCCTTAATTTGCAAGAGTTTTAGTTCATATTATTGTGTGCTTGTTTTTTTTCCCCCAAACCTCTTTGCTATGCTTATTGCGGTTAAGGAGGTAGACGGGAAGAAATTGAGGCACTCAGCATCTCGTTCCGCGAAAGTACACTTGTCCAAGAGCTCGGAGAGCTTAATGAGTTCCTCACGAAACGGCACAAGTCCTTAATCAGACCGTGCTGTGAAATTGCATTTAATTACTGTCTAGCACTTTTTGAGGATCTCTGTCCTAGATGATGAAGGAGATCCTTACAAAGAAAGACACCTGTATAGAAATTCATAAAATTCCCTGGGTGTAGTTATCTCAGTGGAGCGAATCTAGCCGTACCTGAACCTGTGCACCAGGCACTTTAAAAGCACCCTAAATTAAAGATCATAAATCATACATTATTTATTAGAAGCTCCTTCTGGATGTCGAACCTCGATTCGGTTGCCCTTCCCCCTGCGAGCGCCCGGAGCCCTCAGGAACTCTCAGGAGCTCTCCTGTCCTGCGTTCTGGACCGCTGCATTAAAAGCTGATACCCTGGGCACGGCCAAATGGTCTTCATCAACCCCCATCAAGTCGTACCATTGTCTGCCGAAGAAGCCAGCAGATGGTTTGTACCAGATCGGCTGAAGTATCAGTTTTACACCGGCGCAACCACTGGGAATATCCTCTACAGCAATTAACTTTGGTTACAATCGAGAAACTGATGGCACCGTCCTGCTCCTTTGTTCCGTAAAGATGGCTCCCGCATCGAGGTGTTATTATGTGCCTCAAAGCACACCACGGTCCACTAATGACCGAGTCTGTGTGCGCTATTAAAGAGAACGGGACTGGCGGGAAGAAAGAAAAAAAATGGCTGAGACGGAGTTAGAAAGAGACAGAACAAGAGCAATAAAGAAAAGAAAAGAGCGGTTATTCATGGTTCCCAGTCATGACTGATAACTTGAGGTAAGAAAGGTGTGTCAGCATCCATCAGTCTTCCTAATTAAAGGTTTCATACCTGTCTTTCATAGGATCCATTTTCCACAGTCCCATTAAACACACACTCCCACATGGACACACAGGGCCATTGTGTGTCGGTGTTGACTCGGCTGTGAGTGAGCATGCAGGAAATGCCCTATATTGACATTGGAATGTCTCTTCGATGTATCTCGCCTATATGTCAGGCTCCAACACTGCCCCTTTCCGTTGCAGTGTATAGGACGTCCTTCCAGAAAAAAATATCACGGAAATATGTGTGTATCTTTACATCCTTTTAATTTTCATAGATGTAGTGTTTGAGTTAATATCAATATAAAGTGGCTTTAAGGTTCTCGTCAGAATCACCCAGTTATCATGAACATCATAATAATAATGACATTCTGAGATTTAATTATAAACAAACAAAGTCTCTTGAAATGTGTTTCCATCATTTTGTACCAGTTTGTCGGATTGCGCGCGCGCATGTGTGTGTGTGTGTGTGTGTGAGAGATCGTTGTCATGTCCCACATGCAGCTCGGCTAACCTCAGTGCGCGCAATAAGGTGATGAATAAGTCAACACTGGGCAGCACAGTGGCATAGTGGTTAGCACTGTCTCCTTGCACTTTCAGGGTCGAGGGTTCGATTCCCACCTCGGGGTCTGTGTGTGTAGAGTTTGCATGTTTTCGACTTACTTGGTGGGTTTTCTCAGCATACCCAAGTTTCCTCCTACAGATTAGGCTATTTGGTGTTTCCAAACTGCCTGTAGTGTGCGTATATGTCTGAGTCTTGCAATGGATTGGCATCCTGTCCAGTGTGTGCCCTGCCTTGTGCCCTACGTCTCCTGGGATGGGCTTCAGGCCCCCCTGCGACCCTGTAAACAGGATGAACCGGTATACAGTTTGAGGTAAAATGAATGATGTCACCATGCAGTGTTTTGTGATTCTAAACTAGCGGCTAAACTGCAGACAGTCAGGAGATAAAGGCTGGAAAATATACTATAAGACAATACTTCTGCTTTAAAATAAAAACAGAATTAAAGCACGGGAAGTGATTCTGTTAGCATCTCATGCTCTCTTTCTCTTTCAGATCTCCCTTGTTCGTCCCATCTCTTATTAGTCAAAGTCAAAGTGAACTTTATTGTCAAATACGACCATGCAAACAGAATTTACACATCGGATTGAAATATCGTTCTTCAGACTCCAGATGTGCACAAAAGGATAAAATGTTTTTTTGGTTTTTTTTTTTTAATTAATGCATGATTTCATACTACATTTATTGAATTTAGCCCATTTTGATTGTTTGCTTGTAAAGCAAGCTTTAGTCTCTGAAATCTTTGAAAAATCAAATCTCTTATTGCTATTGCTGTGGTTTGACGTGAATGTTCTGGGTCACTGTTTTATATGCTGTTTGAGCTGAACAACAGATCTGATTAACCACTGCGCAGTGAACAACACAGTAAAAACAGCCATAAAAGCATCGAGTGGTTAAACGTTTCATCCAAAAACAGCATCCAGGCTCCATCTAAAGCGAAAACGCTACTGAACCCAGCTGTGGAGTACGATTTTAATTTACTGTTGTGGGTATCAAGACTAGCTTTCTCTTGGAAGACGATTTTATTTCACAGTCTGTAAAATTCCATGGTGTAAAAACCGATCACTTGTATGAGGGATGTTCAATTCAAAAAGTTTGAGCTATTAAAGGAGTTCCTGGGAGGCCAGCGTTTCAGAAGTGAAGCAGGAGGTCCGATCATGGCTCCGGCGTACCGAGAAATCTTTCTACCTTAATGGTGTCCAAGCCGTAGTGAAACGCTGGGATAAGTGCATTTGCGTAGCAGGAAGTTACATAGAGAAAGAAAGGGAGTTTTAAATTACGTTCAAAATGCGTTCATTTGACATCCTGGAAAATTCATCCACACCCCCGGACCAATCAGAATTTGTTATGCCTTTAAAATAAAATGTTGTCTCTTTGTAAGACATGTAGTCACATATTTTTCACTTTCTCTGTTTTACAAAAAGACACATTCAGAGCTCATGTAGTCTCATGTTGGCATTATAATAATAATAATAATAATAATAATAATAATAATAATAATAATAATAAAGGAATATTCCTTTCTCAGGCAAATAACCTGGGAATATGAAGAACATTAACATGATAATAAACATCATCTTTAGTTGAAGTCACATCCTTAGCAAAATCCATTTGAAAACTGGACTTCAGTGCAGAATTCGTGTTTGTGTAGGAATGTGACTCCTGTCAGTCATTCTACTGTACATAGACCCTTCAGAGGCCACTGTATACTGGGGGGGGAGCTTTAAGCATGAACAATCTTGACGAAAACTTACTTAAGGCATCTTTGAAACCTTTCAAATAATATAAATAATTTAAAAAACAAAAGCATTTTAAGTAAATACCATTTGTATTTTCTCTCGCAGCATCATGCTGGCAAACACCTGACACCTGGGTATGTTAAGGAAAACTCAAACAGACAATAATCGCCTCTGAGTCCGCAAAATCCACAGTGAAATTGTTTTATGTTTACACAGGAGGGCATTTTAATCTCAGGTGAAATTTGGCCGGAACGCTCTGTCTGATGTTTATGCGTTTTCCCCTTCCTTCGCCGAACCGATCCGAGTGAGTCGCACATTTGACTGCGGCTCGGCGTGAGTGCCGTGTGCACAATCCCACCGGCCTGCTTGAACAGATGCACAGCACGAGCTGGCTGCATGATACAATGCCAGAGGTATCTGAAGAATGGGATGTGGATCTAAACCAACAGCCTTGGGCTAGGCACGAGAACACTGAGGGCCTCTTCTATAAACAACAGGCCTCCGTCCGCTGCACAGGGAGGCTGAGATAAGAGCAGAGAAAAAAAAACAAAAAACAAGACAGAATCCCTGTATCCTGAAGAAACACTGCATCTTTCTGTGTGTATAAATACATAACAGTCATTTTCATATCATTGGAGACGAAAAAAATAACAAGGTCAGGAATCATACAGTAATCAGGGTAAGTATGTCATATTCCTTACTGGAATAATATAATAATCAGGTACAGTATGTGTAAAATATATTTAATGTAAATATCACCATATTTCTGAGTCATTTTAATGGTAAACTATTTATGCTACATTACTGTATATTATTTTTGTTCATCAAATGAACGCACTCTGATTGGTCAAAAGATTTTGATTCATTTTTAGATTTTTTTTTATCTGCGTTGTTTAATGCACTGTGCTGCTATACTATACCTGACCGATTAGATAACTGTATAAATGATCTTTAAAAAGGGTGGCCACTCAGTGTATACTCTATAACTGTATATGAACTGAATGAGTGTTTCGATGGCTCTAGAAAAAAAGATAATTCAAGTTTATACCTCACTATTTAGGGGAGTGAGGGCTGGTCCCATATACACTGACCCAATAGTAGAGCTACTGTAATTAAATGTTTTAATGTATATATAATGTAGACATGCAGATTAGGCTAACTGCCTTTTCGAAAAAAAATTGCCCGTAGTGTGTGAATAAGTGTGTGAGTGTGTGTGTGTGTGTGGGTGTGTGCCCTGCAATGG
>JAOVVB010000023.1:16389167-16403060 GCA_028570985.1 Heterobranchus longifilis | reverse complement strand
TTAAAATATAAATGGAAAATACCAAAATAAATAAAAATTATCTGTCTAAAATACATTACAAGACAATTAAGAAGTGTGAAAATATAATAATAATAATAATTATTATTATTATTATTATTTAGCAAGATCAGCCTTTAAATGCTAAAAATGACATTTTTACATTTTTTAATATTATTATTTTCCTCTTTATTGGGAGCTAAAGAAAAAAAGATCATATTATTAGTATGTAATAAACACATGTGAACGTTAGTATACGGATCGTCACAGCTTAATCCGAACTCACTTAGCGGCCTGCGTGAGGCAGAAATGTCAGCTGGCTTTCAGCAGTGCTACCACCACCACGTTCCCCAGCAGCTCCTTCATGGGAGAGCGTCCATCGATCTCCCAGTGCGGCGCCGCTTTACAGATGGCCGACTCGCTGCCGTCCCTCTCCACGAACAGCGAAGCCCAGAACAGGGCCGGGAGCGAGGCCAAGCACAGAGCCAAGAGAGCGCGCATGGCCCCGTCTCTGTCCTTACCCTCTCCCCTATGGAAGGACGTGAGCTCAAATCCCAACAAATCTATCGTATGAAACTAAATAAAAGCATCAAAGGACGGCTCAGCTAGATGGATGAAAAGATGAGAATTTAAAAAGCAAGCTGATCAGAGAAGTGAGTACGTACCTCTCGCTCTGCTTTAGGAAGAAAAACAAGAGGTGTCTGTTTACCCGGATATTTTTATCTCAGTCCAGTGAAGGCAACCCCCCCCCCCATAAAACACACCCCTACACACACCCCTACACATACACACACCAAACACACACACAGTGACCCCGTACAGGAGGAGGAGTCTGGTGTTGTTACAACATTCACAGCAAATCTCTTTACGACACTTTATCATAATCATTAATCTGAGACGATCAGAGTAAAAACAGGGCAAAGATTAAAACCCGTCCCGCGCATCAAACGTGACGAAAGCGTAGGCGTAAAAAGATCCGAGGCAGATGTTGATCAATCCCGAGCGTTTGTTTGTTTAGGGGGACAGCTGACCATTTGTCGCTGTTTGTTCGAGTTAAACAGTTACTAAATCCCATCAGGTACAAGGTTGTGATAAACACACGAAATCCCACGATTTCCCAAGATAGACGAGGCTGACTTTAAATCCAAGTGGAGGATGGGACTAGAATCAGTACCAATCAATAGTTTGCTTCCAAAAAGCCAGACGTTCTTGTATTTTTTTTTATTTTTTTTATCTAATCTTAAGGAATGGCTCTCCAGACAAGGTTCTGTACCCGAGGAATGTTTTTTGTTTTTTTAAGCCACACAGTGAGCTATGAATCATTCAAGCATAAAAAACATCTAATGTAAGGTATAAACCAGTGAGAAACAGGTGCAGATGATGACAGATGATTAGTGGACTGCTGATGCTGAATGCTTGGAACAGATGAGAGGGGAAATGAGGTCGCTGCTGAGGTTGTTACATAAACAACCAGCTTTTAATTTTAATCTTTATAAAAGTTCTTTATACTGCTTGTCGCAGTACAACATTACATTTAGACACTTGGCAGACGCCCTTATCCAGAGTTTACATTTTTATCTCATTACACATCTGAGCAGTTGAGAGTTAAGGGCCCCGCTAAAGGGCCCGACAGGGGCAACTTGATGGTCGTGGGATTTGAACCTAGGACCTTCCGAACCATAATCTAATGCCTTAACCACTGAGCTACCCCTGAACTGACCAGTACCACACTTGCTCCCATTTAATCTGCAGAATTACATTTGAGGGGGTGTCAAGACTTTTGCACAGCTCTGTAAATTTAAAAGGTGATTATAAATAAAAGCAGACACTCCATTTATAAAACATTAGTGTTATTTATTCTTGTTCTGTGAGAAAGTGTGAGCAAAAAGCATACACCATTTACACGCTCAAACAAAGTGACGTATGCCACACATGTGTGTGTGATGACATGAGGAGAAAAATAATCAGTTCCAGTTCCCTAAACTCTCCAGTAATCTAAGGAGTCATTAACAAGTCAGTAAAGAAACAAACTCCAGATACTGAGAATGTTCTGAATTTTTTGGTAAGGAAAAAACGCGCAGAGTCGCGTTGGAGGAAATTAATCTAAGACCCTCTGGTGATGAAGCGGACTTGGCGTCACCACCGCGAGATTTTCTGCAGCAACACATCCTGAAGTGGTTTATTCCACTTACGCTACAGCAACCAGACGAATGACAACTTTTATTGATTACAAAAATGACATCACACTTTTTTTTTTTATCTATTTGGAGTCACAATTAATGTCTGTGAAACACGTTCGGCTTCTCCTCTCTTTCTTCCTCCTCTCTGATGAAGCATCGACTCCTTAGTCATTGAAATGTTGGGAAAAGTCACAGTTTAATATCTAGCGCTAAAACTCGATCCGTACGAGCCTCTGTAAATTAGCTGTTACTATAGAAACCATAGTGTATTAGAACACACACGCTACTTAGAAATAAACCTGTTTCATCACCTTCTGACCAATCAGAATCCACACATTCTCTCTCAAACACACACACAAGCCAGTCTGTTATGTCATCATCCCGATCAGCGCTTCTTCGCTCGCTGTGTTCTCGTCCGCGCTGTCGCAGGCGGTGATGATCCCCAGCCCGAGTTCTGCCAGATCCTCCTGCATGCTCTCGCTCATCATTATTCTGGGCTCGAGACGGTTACACAGGGTCCGGTACGAGGGCAGGGGGTAGCCGAGCTCACGCAGGAACTCGTATCCTTTCACGCCGACGGCGCAGCGGATTTTTTGCGCGGTCAGGACGGTGTCGTGGGACCAGACGGCGCGGCGCGAGCGCTTGCTCAGGGTCAGGGCGCGGATCTGATCCTCAAAGAGGAACACCTGCAGACCTTTCTCCATCCGGCTCAGCCTATGCAAGCGCTTCTTCATCTCCTCCACCTGTTGGGGGGAAAAAAAGCATGAGGACGATATTCTGTTCAAATTCAACATCATGAGGACTTTAAATCCTGTCACGATGCTGCACACAGTCTAGTCAGATCTCGTTCATCCATCTTTAACAAACTGATGATCTCTTTATAAAGAATAAAGAGTTAGACCTCTCTCTGAAGCCTGGCTGTGTGCTGCTGCTGCTGCTCCAGCTGGGATTTATAGTGCTGACACAGAGAACATGGCCGCTCTTCCTCTGCTCTCAGCAGCTCGTCTTCCTCCAACTCGGCTCGGGGCTGCCGCCGGGCGTACCCGTGATCCCCGACCTTCAAATCGCTCTCTGCTAAATTTAACAACAAGCAGCGTCACGGTTCAGACACCTGAACGCTAGATTACTTTCTTAGTGCACACATTTATATCACAGATATTTTAATTTTACTTTTTTCCCTTATTTTAACTTGATATATTGCAGTTCACATATCGACCTTTAGAGATGGGGAAAAATCAATTTGGTTATGAACCGGTTGATCGGCCAGTGACCAGAATTCACTGGTTTTCAGTTTGATTGTCCGTGACCGCTGATCGGCCTAACAGCTTAGACGTAACCGATTCTGAGTTGTGGTACTTTGGAGGCGTTTGCATCAATAAAACATCATTGTTTCTTTATAATCCTACAAACTCTGAACTATCTACACGTTATTATATCATGTGGTATTATTTTATAAGTTTAAAAATAATAATTATGGCGGATGACAGAGATAGATGCCGGAAACGGGCTACATTCAATCACTCATCAAACTTTTTCTAAAGGTTTAAAATAGTAACTAAACTAAACTGGGGAAAATGTAATATCGTATTATGATATTTATTAAACATTGCGATACGTATAGAATCACAAGTTTAAGCGAATTGGCACCAAGGTATCATGATATCGTACTGGGAGGTGAGTGGTGAAACCCCATGCCTATCAGCCTTGTTTTATTTTTGTTCCCTTAAACGGCTATTCGTAAACACAAACCCTTTTTACCTGTGTCGGGTTTGTACGGCAGGGTGGAGTGTGTGTGCTGGGTGATGGGCGACGGCGGGTTTGGAACGTTGAACAGCGTGGGAACTGCGTTGGGTTTGAGTTTCTTTCCCCCGGTGGGTGATCGGGCAATTCCCTCGAACTGACTTTCCTCGAAATGATCCTGCAAGCAATCAAGACACAAAAATATGAAAGATGATACGTTAGTCCAGATTTAATGCTTCACGAGGACAGCCATCTTGGAACGGTCAACTTGAACCCTGTTAAGATTAATAATAATAATAATAATAATAATAAAAGTTTAATAAAAATAAACAATTATATTTGCATATATATATATATATATATATATATATATATATATACACACACACACACACACACGACAAATTAGTCGATTTATCACAGCATACGCGCTTCCTTCCCATAGACTCTCATTAACTTATGAGTTTAGCGAGACCTTTCCAATATGGCGGACGCGTTAGCGTGTTGTTTTTCTTTTTGCTCTCGACTGGAAAACATTTTCTCTCGCTCACAGTTCCACTTGCCTGGCAGAGTCTGGAGCACGGGGTCGGCACGAAGTCCCTCCGACAGTTTATCAGCCACTTTCTCATCCGAATCGGATCTTTTGGAAAGCGGAAAAGTTGTTTTCCGATGGTTGTAGAATTTGAGCAGTTCGGAGCAGAACATCCACCCATTGTTTTATTTTATTATTTCAAATTAGCTCAGCGCTATTTCCACTGCTGTACCCGTATTCCTACAAATCCCGCCCTTCGTGCGCTACGATTGGTTGGTAGTATTCTATTCCTCTGTGTGATTGGAGGACTGTTTTGCGCGATTGAAGTTTCAGCCAACCATATCAAGTTTCCAGAATACGGTTAAGAAAACAACGGTTAGCAACCATTAGCTAATAACACTATGACACGTCGCTAAATGATATTTGGAAGAAAAAAAATCGTTAAAATAAAAGAGCAAAAAAAAAAAATGCTGTTGACGATAATAAATCGGATGGCAAGCTATTTTTTTCAGATTATATACAAATATCATACAGATTAGACCTTGGAAATGAAGTGCAACCCGGACTTTCTTTGAGCCAAAATGGCGCCCGCGGTCTTCTACACGGAGTTATAATAACAGGATGAGGACATGACGTCATTTCTGCCTGAAGTCAGGGGGCGGAGCATGGCGGACATTTTAGTTAACTCAAAACAAAAGACGTTTTTAAATCAGATGCTTTTAAAGAAATAAAATAAAGAACATATTTTAATATATTTTAACATGAATGTTGTCCTAAATATTGTATATAAAATGTACATGGAGTAAAGTGGAAAAACAGGACATTATTAATGGTCCTAGTACAGTATTATTGCCTTTTCTTTTTTTTTTTTTTTTGCAAAACGCTCCCAGTGGTTTTTGATGTACTACTCATAGAGGACTTACACGATCACCACCAAACCGGGCCGATATGATCACAAGACATTGAGGATCCAAAATTGCAAGGGGATTTTTGATATCTCAAACGGCCTTAAACTTATATGTCTACTTCCTTAGTTATATAAAACGTGGTGACGACACTGCCGACTGTTACATTCGATGAGGAATTCCTGGGACACGCTCACAATAGGAGCTACTGCTACGTCACATTATGAAATATTTCCCCTGCATTTGCTGACTGTCCTTCCAGTGCAGCTGGGCGGCGATGGAACAGGTGCTTGGGCCCGATCATTATTGCTTTACAACTATATTTACTGTTATTATTTCTAAGTAAATTATATTATAATTGATATAAAATATTATATATGATCTTACATGTCAAATCAAACTCATGAGCAGACATTGTGTTCTGTGGAAGCATTATTCATAATTTAATTACTCTGAAAAGTTCTGACTATATACAACTGCACACACACACACACACACACACACACAGCACACCAACTATTTCCATGACCATAAAGACTTGCCTGTGAATCCTGAAGCGAGCCAGATGATCCGTCAGTGCCGCTGTGCCACCTCTCAATAGTCCGTGGGTGAGGCAGGCAGGTATTAAACATCTTTCGAACATATCTGTAGGCACGCGGAGAACAGTAGTGTAACGTCTGAGCGAATCTCTTCAGTTCTGCAGAATATGAACACGGTAGAACCTCGTTTAACTGTTTAGCGGTGTGTCTTTTCAGAAGGTCTGCCACACCGGTCGGAGATTTTTCAAACACCTGCGAGCTTTCGGAGCGCATCGAGTTTTGCTTTTTCAGATCAGTAATCATCGATTTCAAACGAGCGTTACGTCTGTTCAGTCTTCGCTTATTTTGCAGCAGAATTTTTATTTGCTTTCTCGACGACTCCAGCTGTTGCTGTGAACGGCCAAGCTTAAGCTCGAGGTGAAGGTTTAGGGACGTGTGGGCGGGCTTTGCCGCACCGGATGACGCTTCTGGATTCGGCGACGCAGAAATTGATCCCACGGAAGTGGAGGAAGTCGTCAATGGAGTGGAAGTGGAGCTTGATGCGGTGTAATTGGAGGAAGCCAATGGCATGGTGAGAAAAGGTGCAGATGGATTGGAAGTTGACGCTGGCAATGACGAAGGAGTGGAGAAAGTTGATGGCATGGTGGGAAAAGTTATTGATTCCGTGGAAGTGGAGGAGGTCAATGTCTTGGAAGTGAATGAAGGCAATTGCACAGGAGTGGAGGAAGTTGATAGCACGGTGTGAAACGTCGTCAGTGGTGTGGAAGTGGAGGAAGTTGTTGATGGAGTGGAGGTAGAGGAAGTCAATACCTTGGTGGGAGAATTCATCGATGGCGTGGAAGAGGATGAAGTCTCTGCTGATGAAGAAGCAGACAATACTGCAGATTCCCCATGATCTACATCCTGGGATTGTTCTGAAGTAACATCTGAAGATAATCTCCCGGACTTCCTCTCTCGGACTTTCCTCCCTCTTTTCCGTGAACGTGACGGACAATCCGGAAAAACCGTCGGGACCGCATTTGCACGAATCCGAACACAAACTAGACTCGTCCGATCGATGTCCTCTTCAGCGAAGTGTCTCGAGCACACGACGGCTGACTTCCCCGGGACAAAATTCTCCCTCCTCAGAGCATCTACCCAGCGCTGCCTCTGAACCGGATCATGTGGGAATCTGCACACGAAACAAGGACATCCGTTCATACATGTACTAATCAAGTAATTACGTAGCATCCAATAACGCAACATTACACTGCAGAGCAATGCGTTCTTTGTGGATAAAGGCGTTTTCTCACTGGGGTCCGGGAAGCGTTTCCGAGCACACTTGGCCAGTTGATTTTTGTCTGTGAGCATTCAGTCGTTCCAAGGTCGGAAGTACGCGCTCATGCTCAAAAGAGGAACTGACGTAGTTACTGTTTGACTCCGTACACAAACAAACAAACAAAATGGCTGCTAAAAAATCTCTAAAGTAATGCCGAAGTCGAAATTTACACAGACGAAAACACCCAAAGACAATCAGACACTACACATAAAAACTCAGATATTTATGGACGTATCCATAAGTATTTGCGTGCAGAGTTAAACAAACTGCAGCTCGAGCAGCAAACAGCACGCGTGCGATACTAAAGTTATGAAAAGATAAATAATAGGATGAAAACCATCTAGTGTGATCGAGTCGAACCCCTCTGTCCCATGACACCATCTACCTTCATCATCCGAACCGGACAGCGTGGATCCTGATCCAGCAGAGAGCCTGGGAGCGAGCGTGAGGAAGTTAAATAATAACGTTATTAACATTGTTAAAGAGAGTCCCGTATTATCACAGTATCTCCTGGTATTTGTCTGTGGATCTTGTGTTGACATTTTAAATGCCTATAATAAGATATACAGGATTATGCTTTCACATTAACTCACACCAAGGTTAATTTACTCCTCATTTCTGCTTACTGTAAGGCCCCAGATCATTTCCCTGTTCAAAACTATTAGAGTTACAGGTACTTGACCCTTAACTCATTATTTTATGTATAACCTTTATGTATCTACTCCAACACATCTCAGTGACACTTATGAATATTGAGATGCTGATTATCCACATGTTGATTTCTTGCAACCAGGCACTGGAGGAAACACAGACTTAGACCTCTGAAAGTAGCACAAGACCAGCTAAAAACAGAAGAAAGAGGAAAAACCTGACATGCAAGAGCAGGAGACTCATAACGTCTAGATGAAATCTCACATTTAGATGGAGGATCGCTGACTACAGATACAGAGGAAGGAACATCAAAAGATCGAATGGGATGTTGATCCAGACGATGGACCAACTGTTGTTTTAATTTCACTAACACACAACCTCTTGCTATAAGTACAAGTAAATATAAAAATATGCGACATTTTAATGTTTACTTTTTTTCTCATTTTTGGCAGCTACTTTTCTGTTACAACACTTGCGTGACTTATATTTTACTTGAATAATTTTTAATAAAACATTTTGCACTCTAACCAGTATTTTGTCTCTGTTCCAAATCACCCACACATCTTGGATTTTACAGTATACATTTATTTTCAAAAATACAGTATAAACACACTGCACACAAAACATGTTAAACACAAAACATTGATGCATGGTGATGTTTCAGGTTGAATAGTTTAAGCACATCCGCTAAGTTTTAAAAGCTAAACTCAACAAGGTAAGGCAAACAAGAACACAAGCATCTCTCTTATAGGAATGTTGTCTTCTTGATAGGAAAATTTGGCAGCCATTCCTGGTCTCTCCAGGTCACAAGGACATGCTTCCATCACACACCAGACCTCTCTTGAACTCAGATGATCCTGGGGAGAACAGAAGTACATTATTAGATATTTATTAATATGTATCCATGCTATTCGTTAAACTTAACAGCATGCATTATATTTATGTGTAACATTTTTTTGTATTTCTTTATTTATTCTTATTCATTCTTTACATTTGTATGATTAATTAAATTTTGTTCTATTTTCTTATGTTTCAGCTAAACTTACTCTCATTTTATTCCACTATTTATTTCTATTTATTTTGATGTTACAATGTGCACGCAGACCTGCGGGGGGGATTAGGGAGGGGGAGAAATCGTGCTCGGGAACGGAACTATCGTTCCCAGTGAGAAAACGCTCTTGCTTTATCTTACAGTGCTGTGAAAAAGTATTTGCCTCCTTCCCCCCTTTTTTGTCACACTTAAATGATTGAGACCATTAAACTAATTTTAACATTACGCAAAGATTACCCGAGTACATACAAAATGCATTTTTTTAATTTATTAAGGGGGAGGGGGAGCTGTCCAGACCTGCATGGCCCCTGTGTGAAAAAGTAATTGCCCCCTGAACCTAATAATGGCCTGACACTGATGGCCGAACATTCTCCTTCAGGATTTTCTGGTAGAGCTCAGAATTCATGGTTGGTATGATGCTCTTTTTATGAAATGATGTGTTAGTTTTACACCAGATGTAATGGGATGCACACCTTCCAAATTTTTCAACTTTTGTCTCATCAATCCACAGAATATTTGCCCAAAAGTCTTGGGGATCAAGATGTTTTTGGCAAATATAAGACGAGCCTTTGTGTTCTTTTTGGTCAGCAATGGCTTTTACCTTGGAACTCTCCCATGGTTGCCATTTTTGCCCCCAGTCTGTTTCTTATTGTTGAATCACTGAGGCAAGTAAAGACTGCAGATCTTTGGATGTTGTTCTGGGTTCTTTTATGAGCTCCTGTCGTTGTGCTTATGGAGTAGTTTGGTAGGCCGGCCACTCCTGAGGAAAGTTCACCACTGTTCCAGGTTTCTCCATGTGTGGATAACGTCTCTCACCGTGGTGAGTCCCGATCGCTGGAGGCCCAAAGCCTTAGACGTGGATCTGTAACCCTTTCCAGACTGATACGTCAATTACTTTGTTTCTCATCTGTTCTTAAATTTCTTTAGACATTGTTGCTTTTAGCGTGCTTCACTTTGTTCAATAGTTTATTTAAGTGATTTCTTGATTCAACAGGTCCAGCAGTAATCAGGCCTGTGTGTGGCGAGTGACATTTAACTCAGCTTCCAAAAGAATGTAGTTAATCACCGTTCATTTATGATTTTTTCACATGGAGCCAGGCAGATTTGGACAGTCTTAATTTCCCTTAAAGATATTGAGATTTAAAAACTGCATTTTGTATTTACCTGTGTTGTTTTTGTGTAATATTAAAGTAATCTTAGAATTTCATTACCAACTTCCTAATGTTGAGCATTTCTGACATGAGGACATAAAGTGACAAATTCCGTAAAGTCAGAGTGCCTTATACTATTTCTTGATTTCTGCATGTTTGGATTCTTCCACTAGCACCATCTTGTCTTACGAGGGCACACTCATCCATTCTTCACTGTTGTACCGGAGAGTGCATTTGTAGCAAAACACTAGCTAGTGTCTATGTGGAAAAGCAAAAAATAAAACCTAGGGTCAAAACAGGACTTTGATGAAATTTGTTGTGAATGACGTCATAAAACCAATTGACATTTACAGAAGACTTCAAACACAATACTGTACAATGATGACACTGTTAGCCGCAGTAAAACATTAGAATGGTGCAAACGTTTTAAAGAAGGTTGTAAGTGACGACCTTGGTCAAGGTGGCTCGGAGCCCACTGCAATCGTTCTCAAATTTAAATTCAAATTCAGTGTTTCAGACATGTAGCAGTTAGGCAGATCATGGCTCTGAATCATGGTTCTGTGCATTAGTGTTGCAGGGGATTATATAGAGAAATAAAGGTAGTTGTTACTCTCATAACGTTACTCGTATTCTGTTATTTTAGACAATCAAAAGTTCCAGTTGTATTTATTGACAAATTTTAAAGCACTTCTGTAAAACCTGTAAAGGTGTCAGCATTTCACAGCTCAATATCCAACATGCAGAAAAACGCGTACTGTTAACATCTGACACTAGAGGGACATCTTTGCTAGATAGCTATGTAGATGGAAATGTACGAATTAACAAGAGTAAGTTAGCAAGGTAAGGTTACCTTTCTATACACATTGTCAATAATGGTGATGGCGTCCACTTCAGCATAGCTCATTCAGTTTATCAAAATTCTGTTTAGTCGAGACAAATGTAGACATATAAATGTACTTTGTAAAATGACTTGTTCACACTTAAGTAATCTTCTCGATTGCTAGTTTTACTAAATTTTAGTTTTACTTAAGTCAGTGTGTTTTGTGTTTCAACTATTGCATTGCTAGTATTAGGCCATCCGTGAGCCATAGACAACGTCAGAAGTATCTGGGCTATGGTGAAAAAGAACTGGACTGTTGTTCAGTGGTGCAAAGTCCTGTTTTTAGATGAAAGTAAGTTTTGCATTTCATTTGGAAATCAAGCTCCCTTCTGGAGGAAGACTGGAGGAGAGGCACAGAATTTAAATTATTTCAATTCAATTCAATTCCATTTTATTTGTATAGCCCTTTTAACACTTGTCATTGTCACAAAACAGCTTTACACAATCAAAAGAAATTATGGAAGTTTGTATGAAATGTGATTGTGAATAAAATCAATTGATAAACAAGCTGAAGGCAACGGCGTAAGTGGAAAGGAAAAACTCCCCGAGATGGCAATAGAAAGAAACCTTGAGAGGAACTAGGAAACCCATCCTCATTTGGGTGATAACGAATAGCAGGTATTGACCTGCAGTCATACTGTGCGTTAGGCAGGTGGCAGTTCATTTATTTGAAGTACATGGTGAAGTTTCCACAGTCTCTAATGATTTGAGGTGTAGTGTCATTTGCTGGTCCACTGTGTTCTCTCCAAAGTTAATACAGCCATCTACCAGGAGATTTTAGACCCAATTGTAGGAGACCCAAAGCTTTATGGAGATGCTTAATTCCCAAGTCCCAAGCCCGTATAAAATGGGAGGGTTGGCTCAGAAAGGGTATCTGGCATAAAACCTGTGCCAAGTTATTGTGCGGATTGGATGGTCTGCTGTGGCGACCCCTCGATGGGAGCAGCTGAAAGATTAACAACAGCAACCCTGTTTTGGTCTTGCTTTTCTGGGAATGTCTTCATGAGAGCCAGTTTCATCATGGTGCTTGATGGGTTTTGCAAATGCACTCGACACAATACTGTTCTTGCAAGAAACTAATTAAAATTCTATTTTTTTATTCATCACATACAGAACCATACACAGTGTGATGTTCAGTGAAATGCTTACACGACTGTTTGTGACCTAAAAAGATGAGAAAATAAGAGAGGCAAAATACCCAATAGAAGATAATGTAAAATATTAAATCTACACTATATACTAATTTGGTACAATACATTTAAATAAAGTATGTAAAAAAAACATGTAAACAATGTAAAAAGTATAAACTGTATAAATAAACTGTATAAAGTACTGTATACTGTATGAAATGTGCAGTTTGTGCAGACAGCAGCAGTACGGGTGGTCATGGAGTGTGAAATGAAATGATGAGGAGCAGAGGTATTGTCCATCTTTAAAGTGCAATAGCAGTCCTCATTTATATGTAAACTGAAGCAGAAATGTGCGGCATATATGTTCTGGAGATCTGTGCAATGGGCAAATGTCCAATATTCAAGTGTTCAGTGTGGTTGATGTTTGGTGTGTGCTCCAACACATGTGTGAAGGAAACATAGCATGATGTAGGTGTTGTATTGAAAAATAGTGTCCAAACCATTGACTGGTACTGTGTGTGTGTGTGTGTGTGTGTGTACAGTACATATACTGACTAGCCATAACATTACAATCACAATGTGTGTGTTTATAATGTATGTATAGACGTGAACTGTTTATTTTTTGTTTGTTTTTTTAGGAAGACTCAAATTATGGCACCAGGTGTCCACAAACTTCTTCCCGTCACACTTGTACGTGCAGCAGTTAACATCTTCAAGCCGAAAATGCTCGCGAGCGGATCCTATAAGCCGTGCTAATGAAACTCTACCCTCCGGGTTTTCTCTCTTACTTGTTCTTTCTGTGTTTATAAACAGAGGAAGCGGCCAATGGTCAGTCGCATGTGACGTCACTACCGCACACAGCACAGGTCTACGCGGAGCACCGAAACGCTTCAGAATTCCGCGTGTAAGCCGTCGGGTGAGGGCCGTGTCCGCGCTCCAGCCGCGTCGGCGCTCGCAGCTTCGGGGTCCGTCGTGTGTTTTCGCTGCTTTTCTCCGCCACATGTAACGCACGTGTCGTCCGGTTCCAGGAACTGCAGCAGCGTTAACCGTTTGCGCGCCGGATGATAAGAGAGCGAGAGAGAGAGCGCGCGCGCGCGAGGGAGAGAAGAAACAAAGTTACAACAGAGTAGCGCGCGCGGCGTCATTTGTTACAATGTTGCGAGCAGACGGAGAGACGAGAGAGCGCGCGGAAAAAGTCTGAACTCGTATTTAATTTCCATCTGAAACGTCCCTCCCTTCTCTCTCTCTCTCTCTCTCTACCCCCCTCCTCCTCCTCCTCCTCCTCCTTTCCTCCGGTAATCCAGACCGGGTGTTGCGGCTCGCGCGTCTCCCGTGTTGTGACTACGACCGAGAGCAACAGCAGCACAGCGAGGCGAGGCGAGGCGGCCCGACACTCAGCCGTGTCTCAGACTTCGGTTCCTGTTCGAAGTTGTTTAGAAACAACAAACAAACAAGAATTAAAAATATATATATATATATATATATAACAAAAATGGCTGATTACGCGGACGACACCGGTGCTCGGGCTCTCCTCGCGCTGAAGTCCGCGCCGTGCAGCCCGGTGGCGGTGACTGTGGCCGCGCACGCTCTCTCCCCGGCGCCGCTCTCCCCGTCTCCCCCTCCTCCTCCCCCGGTGCAGGCCCTCGCTCGCCTCCACGGCCGCGACTTCGACTTCGTCATGCGGCAGCGCTCGGTCACGGTGGGACGCAACTCGTCGCACGGCTCCGTCGACGTCAGCATGGGCCACTCGAGCTTCGTGTCGCGCCGCCACCTGCAGATCACCTTCGAGGAGCCCGACTTCTACCTGCGCTGCCTCGGC
>JAOVVB010000023.1:16378688-16389067 GCA_028570985.1 Heterobranchus longifilis | reverse complement strand
ATTGCTATAGCTAGTATTGTTATTATAATATTACTATAGAAATGGTAATAGTAATAATAATAGTAATTATAATTATAATCATTCGCTTTCTCTCTAGTATTAGTATGATTAGTAGTATAGCTAGTATAGTTAGTATAGTAGTACTCTCTATATATTTACATATAAAATTTGTATGTGTATTGCAGTACAGGTTCTTTAATTCAGTATATTTCACAGATCTGACATACTACATATTACTATACTTAGTATAGTAGTACTATATATTTACAAATTATTTGCAAGTTTTAAAAAAAATTTAACCAAAAAACAATATTAGTTCCAATGTTATTCATTTTGTTGATCAGATGCCTGTGAATCGCAAAGCTTTGCTTGCAAGTTTTGTTGAATGTGCTGGGCGGCGTCTAGCCTGCTGCACGAGAGGTCAGCCTCACAGAGGTGATACTTAGCATAACCTATCGATAGAGGCTATAATTGATTTAAAAATCGCCAACAGCAAAGAGCGCATGTATGTCCCTTTATTTAATTGAAATGATTTGTAATGTAGTATGGCGCGGATATGAAGGTTTTTGTTAGTTCGTTAATAACATGTATTCTACGCCGTTGGTGATTTTTTAATAAATTATAGTCTATATCAATAGGTCGTGATAAGTATGAACTGCGTGAAGCTAACCTCTCATCCATCAGCGTAGGAGGGGACGTTCAATGTAACCTTCAGGCAAAGGTTTCTGATTCACAAGTGCCTGATTAAATTCATTATCAAAATTAATAACACTGTAACTAACAATTCTGTTTTCAGTACAATTTTTTTCACTTGCAAACTTTATTTCAAAGATGTGAGCTCTCTGTTTAAAGTGCTTGCATTTAAAATACACAGAATTTATTTACCTCATATGATTACTTTTTCTGCTGAACACCACCAGAAGCGGGGATATTTACCTTTGTTTCTTTACCTAGAGCTGTGGGTAAATGATTGCGTAAGCCAAATCAACCTGGAAACATTTCAGAAAAGCTGATTTTCTTTGTACTTGTGTACATATGTTGATCACGTGTAACGTGCAAAAGCGTGTTCCTGACACGGATCATTTGCACAATTCGCCCTAAAGAACTCCATAAAATGTCATGTGCGCAGACAGCTGGGACAACAACATGAAAGATCAACGACAAGACTAAAAGACAAAGTTATTTTGATTCACTTCTATTTAAACTTTTTTTTATAATATTTAATACTACTGCAGGCGGCAACGTGGCCTCGCACCTCCATGGTCGAGGGTTCGATTCCCGCTTCGGGTCTGTGTGCATGGAGTTTGCATGTTCTCGACGTGCTTGGTGGGTTTCCTCTGGGTATTTCGGTTTCGTCCAACAGTCCAAAGACATGCAGATTAAGTTGATTGGTGTTCAGGATAAGGCAGTATAGTGAAGAATGAATGAATGAATGAATGATACAACTACTAAAAATAATAACTGCACACTAAATCATATGTCAGTTTATATCTATGATGAGAAAAGCAGGCCTGTCCTCCATGTAAACATGCATTTTCTTTTGTTATACTTAAATGATTCATTCCTTTGTATTTCATTTATAGTTTTGTGTTGGCTGTATTTATTTTTCATAATCCCTTAATAATCAGATGCTCTCAATCTTAAGGCTGAGCTTGATAAACAAGGCCTATTGTGATTGTTAGCAGTTACATTATACTGTGTTAGTCAGGATGCAGCTGGATGAGTCTTCACGAGGCTTATTATTTTTAATACTTGCATGAGCTCATATTTTCGTTATTTATTCAAGAGCCTTTCTAAACACCCATTCATATGAAAACAGAAACATCTGATCATCACTAACTGCTTTATCCTGTTTTTGGTTGCTGTGAAATACATCCTGAATGAGATGCCAGTCCATCCCTAAGCATCATGCATGCCTGCACACACGTAGGGCGTTTTTTCTCACTGGGGTCCGAGAACCGTTTCCGAGCACACTTGGCCCCGGGACCCGTGGCTTTTTGTCTGTGAGCATGCAATCGTTCCAAGCTCGGGGAACGAATCCCTGGACCGACTGCAGAGGTGGTCTCGGGAACGATTCATGAATTCCCGAGCATGGAAGGCGGGATATAAGTACGCGCTTGTGCTCAAAAGAGGAAGTGATGTAGTTACTGTTTGACTCCATACACAAACCAACGTGGCTGCAAAAGAATCTCTAAAGTAATGCCAAAGTACTGTGTTGACGGAAGCATTTAAAGAGGAAAACATCCAAAGACAATCGGACACCACACGTAAAAACTCCGATATTTACGGACGTATCCGTAAGTATTTAGACGTGTAGGAGTTAAGTCATTAACAGTGTTAAAGAGAGTCGCATATCATCACGGCATCTCCTGGTACTTGTCTGTGGATCTTGTGGTGACATTTTAAATGCATATAATAAGATATACAGGATGTTCCTTTCACATTAACTCACAACAAAGTTAACTCCTCATGTCTGCTTACTTTAAGGCCCCAGAAAAAATTCCCTGTCCAAAACAGTAGAATGTGATGAACTTAAGTGCTGTGCTTATATAGCTATTAGAGTTACAGGTACTCATTTTATGTATAACCTGTATTTATCTACTCCAGCACATCTCGGAGGCATTTATGAAAATTGAGATGCTGATGATCCACATAAGCTCCACACACAATTTCAGGTTATCTGTGATTGCTTTGACAAAATTTGGAAGTTGGAAGAATTAAATTTGTACAAGCTGTTATGGTTGTAACCTTAATCTGATTTCTTGCTTTTATACTTTCTTGCAGACAGACACTGGAGGAAACACAGACTGAGACCTCTGACAGTAGCACAAGACCAGCTAACAACAGAAGAAAGAGGAAAGACCTGACGTGCAAGAGCAGGAGACTCATAACGCCTGGATGAAATCTCACATTTAGATGGAGGAGCGCCGACTACAGATACAGAGGAAGGAACATCAAGAGATCGAATAGGATGTTGATGCAGACGATGGACCAACTGTTGTCTTAATTTCATTACCACACAACCTCTTGCTAATGCAAGTACAAGTGAATATAAAAATACACTACATTTTAATGTTTACTTTTTTCTCATATTTTGCAGCTACTTTTCTGTTACAACACTTGCTTGAATTATATTTTACTTGAATAATTTTTAATAAAACATTTTACACTCTAACCAGTATTTTGTCTCTATTCCAAATCACCCACACATCCTGAATTTTACAGTATACATTTATTTCCAAAAAAAACAGTATAAACACACTGCACACAAAACATGTTAAACACAAAACATTGATGCATGGTGAGGTTTCAGGTTCAATAGTTTCAGCACATCAGCTAAGTTTAAAAAGCTAAACTCAATAAGGTAAGGCAAGAAAGAGCAGAAGCATCTCTCTTATAGGAATGTTGTCTTCTTGATAGGAGAATTTGGCAGCCATTCCTGGTCTCTCCAGGTCACAAGGACATGCTTCCATCACACACCAGGCCTCTCGAACCCAGATGATCCTGGGGAGAACAGAAGTACATGATTAGATATTTATTATACGTATCTATGCTATTCGTTAAACTTTACAGCATGCAGTATATTTATTTGTAGCATTTCTGGTATTTCACTGTACTTAACTGTATTTCTTGCATTTATTTATTCATTCTTTACATTTGTATGTACATGAACACTATTTTTGCTATAATTTCTTTAAAATAAATAACGCTCTTGTGCTATGACCAAAGAAATTACTGTTTAATGAGCACTTTTTTTTTAATGTCACTGTGGAAATCAGAGGAGAAAGTAGACAGAAGCTGGTTCCTCACCTTACAGAGTAGAGTTTTAAAATCTTTCCTCAGTGCCTCGTGCCGTATCCGCGCAGCCCGCGCTCATTTCGGCCTCTGAGCCGCGCGATAGATGTGTCAGTAGACATGTTTAGAGCACCGTCGATTTTGTCAAAAAAATAAAATAAAATAAAATAAATCATCCACACGGAGCATTAACAGGTGTAACAGTTTATGGACTGGCGGTTTCTTCTTCTTTCCCCTTTTGGACAGCAGAGAAACAAACGACCTCTCTACCACCACCTACTGTTACCGGTCGTGTAAATACGCATGCGTGCCCGGGATCGGAACCGATGTTACAATGTGCACGCAGACCTGCGGGGGGGGATTAGGGAGGGGGAGAAATCGTGCTCGGGAACGGAACGGAACAATCGGTCCCAGTGAGAAAACGCCCTTAGACACTTCTTACAAGTTACATTATGGCACCTTTGTGAAAATTCCCTGCAGGACTATAGGAAGGAAATATTGTTGCCATCTTCAGTTTCAATATATTCATACGATTTACGTACAATTTCAGTACAGAATTTTCAGCATATCATTTCGAAAGCTGTTTCGAAAAAGGTCAGTCTCAGATACCAACGTTGCCTTCTGCGAACCTTTAAAATCTACATGATTTTTCACACTTTCTTTTTGTAATATTTGTAAGATTTTTCAGTACCTGGAATGGATTATCCATTATTTCTTATGGGAAAATTCTTCTCTCAGTATAAATTTTCACTTTAAGAACTCAGGGGCAATTAAATTTGTATTGGTTCTGCTGTTTATATGGATATAAAAATGTTAATTATTATTTAACATCCAATTCAAATTTAAAGAGTATAGAAAACATATATGATGGCGTAACATGCTAGGGTTATGTATTCTTATTTAAGTTATTCTTATTAGTGTTTTATTTTTTTAAACTAATGTAATTAATCATTAATATTAAGTTGTGACTTTAAATGAGACGTTCTAGCTTTTAGATCACATTAAAAAAAAGAACTTTCTGAAAATGTAAGTATTTAATTTAATTTCCAATTAAATTCTTTTTAAAGAAAGAAAGTAACAAAAAAATCTGCAAAATCTAAAAAGTAAAAAAATAAAATAAATCAGCAAAATAAATTAATAAATAGGTAAAAAAAAACTATAAACTATAATTAATAAAAATTAAACTATAAACTATTATTAAATTCAACTATTATGTAATTTTTAATTAATTATTTTAATTATTATTATTTTTAATATAAATGTATTTATAATTTTTATTACTTTGCATCAGGGTACAAAAATAATGCATAACTCATGCTGTCAATCATTACCGGCGCTGTACTGCAAAATAGAGCTGTTTATTATTATTATTATTGCTGTTTTAGTTGTTGTTGTTATTAGTGTTTATTATAAGCCCGGGCTTGTATTTATTTATAACTCACCTATGAAGCGTGATTCCGTCGCTTACGTTTCTCTGTAAACACCCGATCACTGAACACGACGGCATTCTCAATTCAAAAACAACTTACTAAGGTAGATACAATTTTAAATAACAAACTACATGTAGAATATTACTTATTCGGTATGCCTGTTACTTTTGAGTCAACTAAAATGGCCGCCATTCTTCGACACAGCTTCTTCCAGCGGCGCTTGTTGATGACGTCGTATTAATAGCTGTCCATGCTGTCGCCTGAGGTAAATTCTTTATATACTATATTTAAAAAAAAAAAAAAAAAAAGGAGCAAATATAATCGTATATAATGTGTCACGTTCAGATTTAGTTTCCGTTAACGTTTAATTCTTATGTAAGTATTCATATTCATGTTTTTGTGGTTAAAATAAAGTAAGATAAATGTTTAAAAATGTCGCCTGCTTTCTGTCGGACCCAAGGCCATGTCTCAAATGGCGTCAAAATCCCCTAGATCCGAGCGCATTAAGAACGTGTTTTGACGTCCTACGTAGGGCACTTTGCAATTAAAGTGTGGTTTTGGATTTGGAAAATAACCGTATCAACAAGCGAAAATCACATGGAGGGAAATGTGGACACAACAAACACGCTTAGTAAATAGTCCAGGCACATTTAATGAAATGAATCAGAGATTAGTCCTAAACCTAAATAAACCAAGCACACTATAGTGTCTGTACTGTATTATTCATCATTTCTTTAAATATTTTTTATTGTGTCCTGGAGAGCAGTAAGTGATGAGCTCCTCACTGGTGGTTCCTGTTATAGATGTTCAGAGTAATAACTTTAAAGAGTTATGGCCTGCTCTAGTGCTCGCCTTTAAAACCTCCTCCTTTATCGCCCTGGACACGGTGAGACACACACACACACACACACACACTTTTATCTCATTTATCATTTCCCTAACCTCTGATTTTGTCCTGGTTGTGTCTCAGGAGCTCAGCGGGCTCGGGGCGAGGAAAGCTCTTCTAGCAGAGTGAGTATTAAAGCGGCAATCAGTAAAAATCCACATCGTCACCAAACCTGAAAAAATCATCGCTTGTCTGAGATTCATGCACGAAAGGATTCTTGGTAACATTTCCATGCAGAAAATTTGACGAAACTCTTTGTTTTTCTTCTTTGTTGTTTACCGGCGTTTGGACTCCAGTAGGTCACATGACCGCCACCTGTAGACCTCACTGTCCCTCATCTTCCAGTCCAGACTATTTAAAACATCTAATGCATCCTTCTCTGATTTGGTCTCGTCTTGACTTGACCGGCACTTCCACACTCACTTTCTTTTCGACACGTTTCTGTTTTAGTAACACTCTGCAGTTAAAGTTCACCTACAGATCTCTCTCGCTCTCTCTCTCTCTCTTCACCTTCCCTGTCCTTTAAAACAACCGAATAAACTCTCTTGTTTTAGGCTTCTGATATCTTGGACATTAGCTCCGCCCCCCCTAGACTAATAAACATGAAGTTACGAGTTGTTCTCTGTCATTGGCGTCAGGTTGAAAGATGTCATACGTGTGTTCATGGAGATTCTGGTCTGATTTAGAGCTGAGACAGCACACGTACACCACCTTCAGTGTTTCCCGCACAAATGACACACTGTGTTGGGCCGCCCAAGTTTCTGTGGTGGCTAGTTGTCAGCTTGACGCCCGATCGTCATTCACACACTATGGGCAGTTTGGGACAAAAAGGCAATTATTCTAACCTGAATGTTTTTGGACTGTCGGAGGAAACCGGAGTTCCCTGAGGAAACCCACCAAGCACGTGCAAACTCCATGCACACAGACCACGAGATGGGAATCGAACCCTCGGCCCTGGAGGTGCGAGGTGACGGTGCTAACCACTAAGCCACCGAGCCGCCCCGAGTATATTTGCCCCGTCTTTATAGGAATCTGTTTGAGACAACGATGCAATTTGCGATTAATTAAATTGAAATGTGAAGTTAATAGAAAGATGAAATAAATCAAATATTGTGTTAAAGATCATGTGTAATTTCTCACTGTACAGTCTGTAAATCCTGCATAATGTTTATTCTGTTTTACTTTGTACTCTCAGTCGTAGAGGAATCTTTCTTCTTCTTTTTTAAGTCACTCGCAGTCGTCTGAGCGTCTGGCTTCGTCTCACACTGTGTGCGGTTTGTGTACGTGATGTGATTTTAGACGCCCCTTCTTTCCGCCGCTCCTGTAGGTCGATCGAGGATCGTTATAAAGCGATATGCCACGCCGCGCGCACGCGCTCCATCCTGTCCCTGGGTCTGGCCTGTTACAGGAAACTCGACGACAAAGTGAGTGTATTGTGAGTCTCCCTGTTTATTTATTGCTCGTGACGCCGGTGTCGTGTGTAACCGTGTGTGTGTGTGTTTGTGATGTTGTTTTTGTGCAGACGGACAGCACGTACCTGGCTCAGGTGTACAACCTGACGCTGCTGTGTGCCGAGGAGTACGTCATCGAACCGCAGTCTGTGCAGTTCCTGGTGCAGCACGGGTTCGACTTCAACAAGCAGTACGCTCAGGGAGTTCCCTACGACAAGGGCAACGACAAGGTGTGTGTGTGTGTGTGTCAGGATTCTCCCCTTATGTGTTGTTCCTGTAATTTGTCAGGGATTATAAGATTCTTATTTGTTGAACTAAAACATGTTTTATGCGTTTATTCGTTTCTAGTTACGTTTAATGTTGTGTAATGTTTATATGGCAGGATAGATCTTATTACTTATAACATAGAGAGAAAGAGAGAGAGAAGACAGTAAAAAAGAGATAGATAGAGTGAGAGAGTTAAGAAGAAAAGATAAAGATGGACAGAATGAGAGAAAGTGAGAGAGAAAAACATAGATGGAGAAACGGAGACACACGTAGTGAGAGAGATGGAGGGACAGAAAGAAAATGGAGATGAGACAGAAAGAGAAAGAAAGACTCAAAGATGGGTGAGGGAGACAAAAAGAGGAAGAGACAGTGAGACGTGTGTGAGAGAGATTGTGAAAGTTGAGAAAAAAGAGAGAGAAATAGACAGTGAGACAGAAACCGAACGAGAGAAAGAGAGAGAGATACAGAGACAAAAACAGTAAGAAAAAGAGTGAGGTAAGAAGAAAGCAAGACAAAGATGGACAGAATGAGAGAAAAGAAGAGAGAAAAACATAGATGGAGAAAGAGAAAGACACTTAGCAAGTGTGTGTGTGTGTGTGTGTGAGAGAGATGGAGAAAGATGAGAAAAAAGGAGAGACAGTAAGAGATGAGACTGAAAGTGAACAAGAGAAAAAAATGAGAGAGAGAGAGAAATGGAAGAGAGGAAAAGAAAGAAACAGAGTGTAAGAGAATGAAAAAGAGACAGAGGAAAACAGTGAAAAAGAGAGAACTAGTGAGAGAAGTAAGAAGGAAACAAGACAAAGATGGATGAGAGAGAAAAACATAGATGGAGAAACAGAGACACTTAGTGAGAGTTAGGGAGAGCAAGGAGAGAGAGAGAGAGAGAGAGAGAAAAAATTGAGATAGATGAGAAAAAAGAGAGAAGGGGGAAATAGAGAGAGATGAGACTGAAAGTGAACAAGAGAAAAAGATGAGCGAGAAGGAGACAGAGTGAGAGATGGATAGATGAATAGGTGAGTTAGTGAGTTTAAAGTCAGATCAAACTCCCAGTTTCCAGTTTGCCGTGTGTGATGTGATGAATATAAACGTACAGTAGTGAAGTACATTTCCAATTTGTTGTTTAAACTGACTCTCTGTGTGTGTGTGTGTGTGTGTGTGTGTCAGGGCGGAGAACCCCAGGGTGTGACGATGCGTACGCTATTCGTGGAGCTCCTGAGAGCCAACAAGCCGCTGGTTCTCCATAACGGCCTGATCGACCTGGTGTTTCTGTATCAGAGCTTCTACGCTCAGCTGCCTGAGAGACTCGGGAGCTTCACTGCCGACCTGTCGCAGATGTTCCCCGCCGGCGTCTACGACACCAAGTACGCCTCCGAGTACCAGCTCCGCCTCACCGCGTCCTACCTGGAGTACGCCTACAAGAAGTGGTACGCTCACACACACACATTCATTTTATTTAAATAGCTTCAGACGCAGCAGGAGTGAATGAGGCGTGGCCGCTTGGGGGCGGGTCCAGAGTGGGCGGGTCCGGAGTGGGCAGGGCTTGTGAGTTCTAGAGAGCGTTTGATTGAACGCCGTTTACACGAGTCATCGAAATCTGCTTCACTGATTCTTTAGACCGCTGAATTGAAGGAAGAACACAAAGGGGTGAGTCAGAAATGATCCGCACTCCTGTTATATTAAAACTCTTCTATATCTGTCTTATGTCTCTCGCGTTCCGTTCGAGGCTCCTGTCTCTCCAGTCGCGGCTATGCAGGTGTGAAGGTGTTACATCAGTTCTTTTGTAACTGCCGCGGGAGTAAAACCTGACGCCTCGCTTGTGAATCGCACAATAGAAGAGCAGCGTGCGGTGATTTTTGTACAGCGCTGGTTACAGTGAGACGCTTATTGAAGAGCTGAAGCCTAAACTTGGGATTAAGCACAGAGGACTGATGTCCAACGGTGTCGTGATCTCGCATGATGATGCACATTGTCCGCACACTTCTGTCCTCACTATAGTCCTGATCTTACTCCGTCAGACTTTCACCTGTTTGGTTCCCTGAAAGCTGAACTACGAGGATGAAGATTCACTTCTGATGAAGAACTGAAGACAGCGGTGCATTCGCGTCTCTCAGCTCAGAGTACAACATTTTTTATGAGGGAATACGAGAGCTCGTCGACAGACACATGGACAAAGTGTATTGAAAAGCAAGTTGAAAATTATACAGCCAGAGTGTGGATAATTTTTGACTCACCCTTTGTAAATAAAGAAACCTAAGAGCCTGTTTTAAGTAGAGCTCGTGTTTAGAATGTTTAAGTTTGGAGGCAAATTCTGAGCCCTGTGTGTGTGTGTGTGTTTTCAGTAAGCTGGACAACAGCAGATCCATCGACACCGCTCAGGCCGGACCTCACCTGTTTCTGGAGTTCTGTAATTACGCCGGGCGTGTGCAGAGCTACGTGGACTACAGACCCTGCGTGGACAGCCACGCCCACGACGGACCGCTGAACGTCTGCGTCCAGTTCTCAGTGAGTTCCTCTCAGAGGTCTTAGATTCGTCTGATTAGTGAAACTCCA
>JAOVVB010000023.1:16339306-16356975 GCA_028570985.1 Heterobranchus longifilis | reverse complement strand
AAGGTCTTAACGACCATTCCACAGGTGCATGTTAATTAATTGATTATGGTTAATTGAACATGCATGGAAAACATTGTCTAAACCCTTTACAATAAAGATCTGTAAAGTTATTTGGATTTTTACAACATTACAACATGTTGAAATACACAGTCCTGAAAAAGGGGCGTTTCTTTTTTTGCTGAGAATATAAATATTTGTTTCTTTTTTTATCTTATAATGAATGTGTGCACCAAAAAAAAGTTATTAAAATGGGAGATTTTGTATATTAGAATAAAAAATTAAAAGATAGATTAGATTTTTCTTATTGGTAGCCCATTTTTGAAAAACACAAATATTTTGCACATACACAAACTGTTTATTCTGAACCAGTTATTAATGTTAAGACCTAAGGTAAACTTTACAAAGTCTCAGTATAACAGAAACTCCACCTGGTTGTCAGTGAGACTCGTTACAGTATATCATGAGAAAACCAAAAGCATCAGAACAGACAGATTTCCCAGCATGAAATCCCATCCTTCTAAAATCCTAAGTGGTTTAATTTTTTTGTTCTCCCTAATACGTCTCAGCTCGGCTGCTCCATTAATCCGTTTTTTTTTGCCGTGCAATATGTGACGTGACCTGACCACAAAACAAAACGTCTCGGTGTCCTTCTTTGCCCTACTTTCATGTTTTCCTGAAGCTAAAAGGAAATCAAACTGCATTACGACATCGTGAACAGGCAGCCGAGTAAGCATTAAAATCAGATCAGCTGTGCTTATTCCTCCTCCTCCTCCTCCTGCGCTCACTGACCGTGAATAGAACTGTTCTCCGAGACTTCTGTCTGTCCATCTCCTTTATCATTTATGTTTAATCTGTGCTAATGGACTCTCTAAAGTTCACGCGCTAAAACATGGGAGGCGTCGTTTACACTACTGCTGACAGGCAGGGTGAGGACGAGGGCAGCGATGACATCATTGTCTTTCGAGAAAGAAAAGAATTTCACGATGGGATGCGCAAGATTCCTCTTTTGCCTCACACCATGACGCAGATAGATAAAAACAGTCTTACACAACATTTTCCTATTTTACATTAGTGTTGTTTGTACTGTACTGAGACCACAGAGTGTTACATTCTAGATTCTGATTGGTCGATAGGTGTTCTATAAACAGTACCTCTCTTTATATTCAAGTCAAACCAGGACTTTTGATTGTGCAGAATAACAGAACACAGTTCTGAGAGTAAAAACTCCCTTTATTTCTCTATACAATCCCCTGCTACAAAAATGCACTTATCCCAGTGTTTCACTAGTGCTTGGACACCATCAAGGTAGAAAGTTTACTCAGTACACCAGAGTCATGATCAGATGTCTGCTTCACACCAGAAACGCTGACCTCCCAGGAACTCCTTTCATGTTTGCCCAGACATGTGGAAATGTCTCGAAGCGAGGTCAGTAGTGTACGGCGGATGTGGCAATAACTCCTAGCCAAGTTTCTGTAATGTGTAAGTGGTGTTGGTGAATGATTATGTGTACAGATCACACAACAGGTTATCCGGGAGAAATCCCCAGGCTGTAGCTTTCGGACGTCTTCATGACCGAGGAATTTACGCTTTAAGGTTTCGCAGTAACACAATGTAACAAAACATCTTTCTTAAGCAAGAGAAAGAGAGACTGTTGAGGGAGCCAATGTTGATAGCTGCTGTAACATAAGTGAAAACTGGGACTTGCTTGTTTTACAGATCGAATCTACCTTCAATATAAACTGATAAAATCTACGTTTCAATAATAAAGTAAATCTATAAAAATGTACGGTGTGGAGTAACACTCCTCAGGAAGTGCTGTTATTAGTTTATCTCCACCGCTTTCTGATAACGGAACCGTGTTTTACACCCGTCTTGTCATTTCGAGGGTCCCTGTTTTGTTTAAAAGGTATCATCTTCCTGCTTTCACAGAGCGCTCGAATGCAAATAACGTCTCCGATGTCCAGACGGGAACCAGACACGGGGGATGTCGAGGCAACGCCGCACTCTCGCGCTTTCCTGCTCCTGTGTAGGCGAATCAATCAGAGAGAGAGTGAGAGTTTTGAGACAGATGAACGCAGCTGATGTAATGGCTATATTTAAGCAGAGGTAATAGTGTACGTGTCTCTCTCTCTTTCACTCTCTCTCTCTCATTTCTCTCAGCTCATCCATCTGAGGCTAAATATACAGTCTTGCTTCTTTGGGCTTGGCTATTTTTTGCCCTGTTTACTTCATTTGACCCAAACACAGCTGACCTGGTAGGTGTTTAATGAGAATAAGGAATATCAGGTTAATCCAACCTGAACCAAATGGAGGACTTCATTATAATTAATATATCATTTAGGCTTTGTTATTGTCTTGCTACGCCAATGTGCTATCCCTCCTTGTGCTTGTAAATTTCCAGATTCCTCTGGAAACATCCTTCTCCTTTCTCCTCCTCAACTTCTGGCCAAACCTGGGCCTCCTGAGTGGCGCAGTGGTAAGGTCTTTAGGAGATCTTCAGGAGATCGCAAGGTTGATCCTCGGGTGATGCCACCACTATCCGTAGCGACACGAGCCAATCATTTAAGGGATTGGATAGTGCTGTCCTCCTAGTGTGTTGTCACTCTGTAATGGTGAGTGAGCAACATGTACAAAATACATTTTCAACTGTTACCATCAGGTTCTTCGTAATGAGCCGATTTTAAAACAGCAGTGGTCCTAGAATCCATCCCTGAGGATTCCTTTAAGCATAATATGATTTTTTTTATTCCAATGTTTTAGGGGATTTTTAATATTGTGTTACGTCACTCCAGAATAGTGAGTAGGCGACAGTTTGAAAAGATGCAGTTGGCATTCACATGCATCGGAGGATCCCTAGTTGGTTGCCTGGCTGTCGCTGATGTTTGATTGCCCTAATATGACGGTGGGGCTTGGATATGACTGAACTAGGAAGAAAATCTGTGGGCCTGAGGTTATCCTACATTACCCATGACACCGCACTGTTACTGGTGGAAAGGTAGTCTAGCTTGTAGGCTGGACAGCATTCTGGAACTTGGAGTCTAGTGTGTACACCAACCACACCAACTTCAACACTCCCTTTGTTAGGAATACTCTGAATGGAAAAAATTTCTAAATGGAAAAAAAAAAAAAAATCAGCTTTGGTTTTATGACCTTGAGACAAAGTGGATTTTTTTTTTCCATTAACCATGTCATAAAGAATAGAGTGGATAACAAACAGACCCACTGTTCTGGCTCTATGGGTTGTTTAAGATAAATAAATAAACATATCTGATGAATATTCCCAGCCTCCGTCATTGGATTAGGTCTGGGACGTGCCAGGTGGCCGATGTGCGGCGTGTATTATTTAGTGTTACGCGGATGACAGGCTTCTGTTTGTATATAACACACCGGAGGCTGCGATCGTGGGTGTGTGCTGAAGCTGCAGATGGCACCGGAGCTCATCTGTTATTCATCGTGTTTACCTGAAGATCCGGTTCGCGCAGAAACGCCGGCTGATAACGCATGGCATCTGTAACTCGCCCGGTATCCTTCGAAATATCTGTCAGTCATTCACTTAATCAGTCACATGTGCCCTTTAACCCACCTGATCAATACTAATCTCTCTGTCTTCCACATACACACACATGGAGTCAAGCCTGAGGGAATAACAGTTTTCTTCTTGAATAGAAATTCTGCCTGAGGCTCTGTTGAATAAAGACTGGATTGTTTTTGTCTGTGTACTACTCCACACGATCACAATAATCCGTATTGTCGTGCGCAATGAGTTGAAATGAAACGTTTGTAACTGAAACAGGAATTTATCTCAAACAAACTGAGCCACCGTAGAAAATAAATGCTAAACAGGCACACTCTGACACAGCAGCAGTGTTTTACTTTCTTGGGTTGAATGCATCATGGTTCGATTCGTAACCCTGTCTTCAGGGTGACAAACCCGAGAGTCAATGTTTATTTCCTGTGTACGTGTCACACAGAGCAGTGATGTGACAAGCAGCACACAAATCGAGATTTCTCAATTCTTCCTATGCAGGAAGCCGTGATGTGACAAATCCTAACGCTCTTTAGTTCTATCAAAGCTCTATAGGTGCCTGTACTGTATATATATATATATATATATATATATATACACTAATATTCCTCTAATAATGTGAATAATAGCCCAATCGAAACAAAACTGCAACACCTCATTCGGAACAGTCTGACCCGATTCAGACTGATCGTAATAAATATGCAATGGGAAAGAGAGAGGGGGGGATCTAACTTTTGATAATCTGTCCAGTGGGTAAAAATAATCAGTTGAAACATTTGATCTTGATGGTTTCTCTCTTGTTGGAATAAATATATTCTTTTTGTGCACAACTGCCAGACATAGGGGTAACATAAGCTGCTCTGACGAGTTATCCGCGAACTCCGTAAGAACACAGATTCTCTTTCATCCACTGAGTTTCTGGCTGAGGTAAGAACTCTTCCACCATAACGATCAATACAAAATACATCTTCCCCTTATACCATCAGGTTCTTCTTAACAAGACACTTTTAAAACAACAGCAGTCCTAGACTCCATCCCTGAAGAATGCCTTTAAGCTTAATATGATTTGTTTATCCAATATTTGATTAGATTTTAAATATTTAACATTCTTAACATAAACAAAAATGATCATAGATGAGACCGAATGCTTGTAACCAATCATAATGCAGAAGGCGGGATTTATCATGACAAAAATGGGAAGCCCAATCCAACCTCAACATTTAAATTAAAAAAATAATAATTAATAATACTTCTTTTGTTATAATTGTGGTAGATTAAATTATTCACAGAGAGTAGAAACAATTTGGATGTCAAATAAATTATAATCTTGGTTAATCACTTGTAAAAAGCATGTAAACCCACATCTTATCCGTTTAGGGCCCGCAGTTAGGTAAACAGTTAATTTGTCATGTTTAATTGGAAGGATTTTAGATTTAATAAATATTGTCTGAGTAAACAGAGCTCATTAAATCTTGTCCTTCTTTAAATATATATGATGCCACGGAAACGCAATGTATTGCACTCGTGCTGTATTCGTACTAATGTGTTGCAATTTTGCAGATAAAATTTAGCATTTTCTAAACATTTTACCACCATAACTATCATTACAAAATACATTTTCCTCTAATACCATCAGGTTCTTCCTAACCAGCCAATTTTAAAACAGCAGACTAGACTCCATCCCTGAGGAACGCCTTTAAGCTCCGTATGACTCCATTTTTTATCCAAAATTTGATTAGATTTTTAATATTCAACATTCTCTACATATACGGCTTATACAGTTGTATCGATGACAAGTTTACAGAAATTAATCAGCTTCAACTGAGCACTTTATAAATTACTTACTTTATAAATAGCTTTATTATATCGAGAATGACACGCTTAGTATAGTATAGGGTGTTCCTATGGATGTAGAAAGTTGTAATTAGTGTATCTTTAAGGAACATACAGTGTTGGCCAAAAGTATTCAGACAACATTACCCATGCATTATAGTTCTCTCACTGTACCATAAAACAGATGATCACTAATTACTTCGAGCCTATCTTGCTGGAAAACTAGTGAAAAACTGGCTACTGACAATAATGTTGAGCTCCTGGAGCCATGGCATGGGCCATCTCCAGACCAAAACCCAACAGAAAATAGTTCTTTTGTGAAGAGGGAGCAGGAGCAGTCAAGAAACTAAATGATCTTCAGGAAGCGATCAAGCAGACATATATTGAGTGAGTGACCCCAGAGTACTGCAGATGTCTTCATTTTTACTCTACACCCATCCGGATCTAGCAGGTTTTAAATAATAAAGGACTTCTTACATAATCATTGACTTCTACCAACCAGTCAGGGCAAAGGCTAACATTCAAAGGAAAGCGCTCCCTACTCCTTCCACTTGTCTGAGATCACAGACTCATATGATTGGCTAGTCTCACTATGATTGATTTTCTTGTTAGCAGTGCAAGCCTGTCATCCCTGCTCCTTGAGAGAGTACAACCAGTCTGCTCTCGATGCTCTAGGTTACAGATGGCTTTAACATCGCCCCGGAATCTAATTTGCAATCTGTTTATGACTGATCGTGCCTCACCGCTAGGACACAAAGGCTAAACTTTGAAAACTTTTGTTGTGTTAACATGGAACATCCCATCCATCGATATACTCTAAAGATTTGTGGAACAATTTTCTTGTTAGCAGTGTTGATAAAAGAACTGGTATCTTTTACAGCACTAGTAACAGTTTAGTTTTAGAACTGCAGCAAACCTAGACTCGATCCCTGAGGAACGCCTGCAGTACTCAGGTTACAAATGTAATTCAATTCATATTTTTAAATGTAAATACATTCCAGAGATCGAATTATAAAAGTTCGCATATTACTGGCTCAGAAAGTTTGCTCAACAGACACCCTCCTACTGCATTAACGACTGCAGTAGCGGTAAGAAATAGATTTATTATATCAAGCACAAAGCAACCCACCAAGCTCTTTCTCACTTTCTATCTATTTTTATTTTTCTCTTTCTCTCTCTTTCTATATTTGTTTTACTCTCGGGTTGTTTAAGGGTTGATGACGGTGGGTGTAGATTATACTGTAGCAGCACATGGCTCTGGAGTTTAGCTCTTACTTTTGTTATTGTGTAGAAAGTCATTAATAATAATCATCAGTAAACACCAGAAACTCATTTGGAATTCTGCTTCATTATCATTTTATGATTAGTTTCCTGTTCACAGCTCATGTTAAAGATTTATCCTTCACCAGAATGATGATCTGATGTATACATGATGATGGATGATGGAGTTCAAACATCTACATTTCTAAAACCTGCAACTGAATCTCTGAAGTCCTTGCTTTTGCGCACTACAAGAAGACGACCTCGGGGACGTGTGCAGGCTTGAGTGGTTTAAAGTGGCATTCCTTTAGAGTTTACGAGTTTGCACCCCCATACTCCTACTCACCCGCTAAACACACTTGGCTAACTTTTAATTAACCCTGCTCCTACAGCTGCTTTTATATTTAGCTGCCAATCACTGCCTGATTACACACACACACAAACACACACACACACGCAACAGGGCAACTCAGACATTCTTACTGCACACAAACATGGATTTATTACTACACAAGAGAGTTTAAAATGCTCTTCATTCCTTTTTAAAGCTTAATTCTTAACATTTCAACACCAAATTAATTTTTTTTTAAAAGTGCATTTACACCTTCAAAAAAATTCTTGAAAGCCAGCTTCATTTTTTCTTGGCTGCATTTTGCTTTTAAATGAATAAAAGTGTGGAGATTTTTTGTTTAGGTTTAAACACAAACTTTGCAAATACATACAAAGCGATGTTAATAACTTCAGACACACAGACAATGTAACCTGACCTCTTGCATTCATTTTGTTGCTTTTTTTCCTCTCTCCCCCCTGGTTCTGAAGGCGCTATCTTGGGAAACCTACCACCTAGAGTTTAGCCGTTTTAAGTTTATGAGAGAGGAGGGGTGGGTCTTGCTTCATGTCGAGTTTCGTGTGCACATTTAAAAAATTGTGGTGACTGATGGAGAAAACCGAGACGAATTTTGGGGAGAATTGTCAGAGCGAGAACTTAAATGTGTTTCAGATGAAAAAAAGTCAGTTTGGCGCAAATTTACAACCAATCCTGATAACACCAAAACACCATTTTTTTTTACCAGAATATTTTTAATAGTACTTTGGAGACCGATATCTACGATTTGACCAAATTTTTTTGAGGTGTGTGCAAAATTTAGATTGTTATGGGTATCTATATATGCGAATTTTGGGAAAAATCCGTTAATCCGATTCCTTAACAACAATAAATAACACTATTCTCAACTGTAGGTAGGTTTATTGTGAACCAAAGCTTTGGAAGAAAACATTTTCCTATTAATAAAAAATAAATACAAATTTTAATTTAATGAAAAAATTCTCTCTTAATTTCAAAATAATCTTTGAACGACTAATTCTTTAGGAAATTTGGACGATGCAGCTTGTGTTGAAGATGTGATTTGTGTGGAATATTCTAAATATTTCATGGTAGGGTGGGAATTAACCAAAATGTAAATTTTTTAATAAACTACACCGGACAACTCATGGAAAGGATGCTTTAAGTATGAGCTGTTAAATGTATTCTTACATTAATGTACACTTCATGCATGAAACTTAAAAATTTCTGGACAGATTTGCAAATTCAGTACGAGTTGGACACAAAAGAACGGGCGCCCAATCCTGAATCGGAATCTTTTTAGTCGCTGAAATCTTGTTCATGTGATGGTGAGAACGTGTCTGACTTGAGACTTACCTCTGTAAGGGCATGGAGCTGACCTTCCTGCACGCAAACACCCATGAACCTGCAAAAAAAAAAAAAAAAAAGTTATATTCATCTCATATAAAAAGCAGGACTTCCTGTCCCTGTTAGCAGTCCCTGTCCAGGATTTATCGCTGGCGAAGTGAAAGAGTGAAAGCAAAAGCTTCCCCAGCTTCTAAGCCGTGTCCTTTCAACGAGTTAGGTTTGATCGACTGCAGATGGAGCACATCCTGTAATTTGTCACCCAGGATTAGAGATAAGTGAGATGCTTCTGGAAACGCGCAGTGTGCGAGGGTTAAAAACGTCTACGTTTTTTAAATCGGTACTTTCAAAAGTCATATTTCTGGAATATTCATGGTCTGCTAGGTGTGTGACGGATCACGACACTCGCAGTTAGGATCGTATCGCTGTTTTTGGTCAGAGATTGAATTGTTTAAGAAAAAAAGATAATACAACAACAAAAACCACTAGATCACTCTAGTTAACTAGATAGATGGAAAAACTGTTAGATATATTTATATCTATATATGTAAATGCAGTCTACATCAGTCAGTATGACAGATGTGTGAAACTTATTAGCATCGCATCATTAGCTATGCAGGTGAAAAAATAGACAGAAATTATTTTCTGGAATTTATATACCTTACTGTATAGTGCTACTTCTGCAAACAATGCATGAGCAAAGTGTGTGTGTGTGTAATATTGTGAACATGGCGTCTGCCATTCTTAGCTGAGACGTCAGGACGAAGCGAAGAAACACAGGGCTGAGGGATAACACTCGCACCCTGATAACACATCACTAACACATCACTCTGCCTCCTCGGCCGTTCTCGCTTCGTCACGCACGTCGCATGGAGGACACGGTGATTTCTGAACTGCTTCGTGTCTGAGACGGGTTTACTGTTCATGTGTGTGTGGCATGATAACTCCGGCATGACCCAGAATTAATGTTGCAGGTGAACGGATGTACAGGAGTGTGTGGACTGTTGCAAATACTCATCAGAGGAAAGCAGCTCAAGAAGTTAGAAAGTGAGAAACACAAGATCTCCACAAGATCTCACAGACTAAGAATAAGAATATAGAATAAATTTTAATATATAAATTAATAATCCTTATTTGGTCATCTACTAACCGTTTCATCATCATAAAAAAAAACTATTTCTGTAAACGCAGATAAAAATTAAACAGTAGAAGTGAGAAGTCTGCAAATGGGCGCCAAGGGAAACGGTTATGGATGCAATAACTCTCTTTTATGACTGTGAATGTTACCAAGAGTCGAGTCGAAAATGAAGCATGGACTATAGTGATTAGTGATTTGTTGAGAAGAGGGATGATGAGGGGCTGGTCGTTAGGGAAGAATGGTGATTAGTGATTGGTTGTTAGGGAACAATGGCAATCAGTGAATAGTTGGGAACAATGTTGAGTGGTCATTTGGAAAATATTGATCAGTGATTAGCCAACGGGAACAAAGGTGAACAGTGATTGGTCCATGGCAACTTGGGAACGATGGCCATCATTGATTGGCCAATGCGAACGATGGCAAACAATGATTGGTCCATGGGAATGGTGGTGATCAGCGATTAGTCATTTGGAGCGATGGTGGTCAATAACTGGTTGTTGGCGAACGACAGAGATCAGTAATAGGTCCATGGAAACAGTGGTGATCAGCTAATCGTTTGGAGCACTCGTGATCAGTGATTAGTGGTTGGATTTACATACTTGTGATATGCCGAGTGAACTTCTAACCAGCTGCTATAAAGTATAGAGTGCAGGAGAGTCCCTAAAGCCTAATCAGAAAGTCAATAAGTTTATTGCAAGGCTCTGTTTTATTAGTCACTGAAGACCTAACGGTATTGTGACAAACACACAGAGTTGCCAACAAGAAGTGTGTGCATCCTTCAGAGCCCCCTACCCTGTGTCCCCCGTTCTCGCCCCGACCGGGGCAGTTCCACACCACACCGGTTTAGGAGTGACTCTGGGGAGTTATGGCGTAATAAACATCAGGTCTGACATTTATTGCTGCTGCTCGTAGGGTCTTTTTCCAAATAACAAAGACCCCCTTAGTCAGCGCTCGGGGCCTTCCGCCCCCGTTCTGCTGGACACAACAATGACGTGATTGTGAAAAACACACACAGGCCTCCCCTCTCTCTCACTCTTTTTTTTCTCTCCCTCTCGCGCCCTCCCTTTCTCTCTCTTGGGCCTGTAGCTCAAGCACACATTCTGCTGTACAAACACAGAGCACGGAAATAGCGCGAGGCCGAAACGAGCCGTCTGAACTGCAGTTCCATTTATAGACAAATGTGCACGTCGAGCTTTTTTTTTTTTTTTTTAACGAGACTGTAGCTTTCTACAGGCGGCCACTCAGACCCTGAATCACAGACGCTATGAATCGAGTTAACAGTCGAGGAACGAGAGTTGCAGCTTTTACGCTGCTGCGTCTTTTCCCTGAAGTTCGGTCAAGTCAAATAATCAGTGACTGCCAACTTCCAGGCTTCGGATACGGACCAAGAAGAGAGTGTGTGTTTGGGTTGGACAAACAGCTCGAGCGATGAGGAATCTTCCGTACTAATGTCTACTGCAAACAAGAACCAACCACACTAATACAGATTTAACTATCACTCGGATTCATGTTCAATTAAAGTTACAATGTTGCCATAACAACAAGACTGAGGGCTTAACATTAGGTAGCTAGCTCATCATCAAGCATGTTCCTAGGAGATGTCGACCATATACTCACTCCTCTTGTGATTTGGTCCTTTGTATATTGAATGTGACTGGTTCAAAGCTGTGAGGCCTATTTAATGACATCACAAAAAGTTTTATCTAGATCATGTATTATTTTGAAAACTTGAAAACTTTTTGAAACTTTGATCCTCAGAACCTAGGATCCTATTTCTGGTAATTAACCATGAATAAGATTAAATAAGACCAAAAGGATAAAAAATGGTTGATCGTTAAGATCTAAAACTACTCTGTGGGAGGAGTCAGGTACAAGCCTATTTGTTATACAAATATTAGAGATGATTACAGTCATGTTGCTTATGATAACTTTATAGTTTGAGTATATTTGATATTTTCGCTTTCTGTTACTTAAATGAATCACGTTGAAAGACTAGCTCAACACTGAAGCATGGTGGTGGCGGCGGCATCATGTTGAAAGTTATTTCCGGCTTCTTGGTTGCTAAGCTTCCATCACACACCATCAGATCAGCGGGACAAACAACGATTTCTATTAGTGACAAGCGTGCATGTGTGTGTATTTGTGTCTAAAGGAAAGAGATAAAACCTAACCTGAGGATGTTGGGATGCGAGAGTCTGTTCATAAGTTGCACTTCTCGCAGCATGTTGGCTCGGTTACTGCTCAGCTTGTTCATCTTTAGGGCCATCACCTGGTCTGAGGCTCTGTGACGCACCTACACACACACACACACACACACACACACACACACACACACACACACACACACACACACAATCATCATATGTGCATGATATTTACTTTTACGACGTGTTTTGAAGTGTTCGATTCTCAATCGCTATAGGATTGTTGAAAGAATGCAATAAACAACGCGTCTTCAATAAATGTGTGATTTGCGGCTGCACTACGGTCAGAGCTTCTGGAAAACTAGTGAACACATTTAAACCAATCAGAATTGACAGATTTTACACAGAGTTTACGGTGTAAAATGTGGTGGAAGAAATTAATAATGTGGTGGAGAAAAATAATTTAAAAGTGGGTGGGACATGTACGTTCTGCTTTAAAGCTTCATGCAAGCGACTTGAAACATCGAACCGTTTCTTCATTCGCTTCCTCTCCAGATCTGTGGTTCTCTGATGGACCAAAATATGTCGAAGAGCAATAAACCACAGGAAGCCTCGGTGACAAGCGCGTGAAGAAAAAAAAAGAAAAGAAAAAAAAAAAAACTTAACTAACTTCCTAAAGCTGAGCTAGATAAGAAAATGTGTGAAGCAGAAAGAGAAAACAGTCACTGCGTAAAAACAGTCACTGCAGCGTGTTACGGCAGGTTATTGACGTTAATGCAATTAACGTAATGCGATGCTGTTACGGCCATGCTACTGCCGAGAACCTTTTATAAAAAGTACAAGCGCACTGGTGGGCCATGCTTTAACTACACAGTCCAAAGTTATTTCTTTGGATCTACCAACCTATCTACTGTTGAATTCTTAAATCTGATTGGTTGGAAGGTCTTGATATATTTCGCTCTAACAGAAGTGCTTACTCGTCCTAACATGCTGTTGGTTTTACAGTAATAATTCAGATACTGTACGACGACCAAGTTTAGTTAACATTTACAGAAGGAGTCTCTAGCGTCAGGTGAGGACTTTGTAACACAAACTTAAAATAATGAGTTTTTCAAAGTGAGTTTTGCTAGAGTTTAGTGGTGATTTCCTGTCGTGTAAGAGGAATAAAACAGGGAAATGTATTTGTACGAAACTAAGCAACGTCTGGGTAGTAAGGGTAACTCGGACCCATCCCACCACCCTGTTGATTCCTTTCAGGTCTCCTTGATTACATTTTTATTTGCTGAACCAACACACATATATACATACATTTTGGAAAATCGAACAACTACAATATCTGGACTTGATTCTGGAACCGAGGAGAGGACACGAGGAGTCAGATGGCAGTGTAAAATCTCCTCATGTTAATCTACAGCCCACCTACAGAGCGGGCAGTCTGGTTAAAACGCGAGCCCAGACAATCCCCCTCCCGTAAGCACCTGTCTGGACAACCTGGTACACGAGAACTGTACTGTGGGGGAAGGCTCTCCTTTCAGATACATTCTCCATTTTTCAGCAAACGGATTTTATTTGGTGTCACCTGCAACGAAACTTTTCTCCCATAAGTATATAAATCAGCTAGCGAAGCTTGGTTTTTGTTAGTCAAACTGGTGTTCTCTTTCTTTCTTCTATACTGCGAGCTTAATGTCTCATAACACAAAAGCCAAACAAATGCACCATTTCCAACAGAGCACCACTGGAAGCACCGCCCATTCCCTCAAAATAAATTAATTAATCAATTAATAAAATTATAATTATAATACGGATCTGCATTTCCAAGGCAATCAAGATTATCATGACCAACTAAAAACAACCTCTGACTGCCATCTTTAAAAATGGACTGGCCAGCTCAAATGCTTTCTAGTAATGGTGAAGCCAAGAGAACTGCTGGCTGTTGTGGAAAAGAGGTATTTGTACACTTCTTATTTTCAAAGCCAGGTTCAGCAGACTGTGATGTGTTATTCGTCAAATTTTACAAAATGGTGTACTGAGGTAAAGTATCTCATTATCGTTTTGGTCCCAATGTATACCTCTAGGTTTAGGACGGATATCAAACATTTGTTTTATTGTTTTTTGTTCAAAAACAAAAACTAACATTGTGTTGCTCTTTCAAATACGAGCGTCCAAAAGACCTAGCAAACTCTTCCTACGGTGATGATATTCAAATGCCTCTACAATAGATATCTGTAAAAAAAAACCTGTCTACACAGGCCATCTGTTTAAACCTTCAGTGAAACCTTTCTACTTGCTTTTCCTAGGAAACCTTTCAGCCATAGAGACGAATTCAAATGCGCTCTGAAACCAATCGTTCGACTACGGACATTGGTTTCACAGCTTATTTGAAAACTCATGCAATCTCTTAAGAAGATCTGCAATTAAACCGGTTATCTGTCCAGATCTACTCATCCATTAATCGGATCAATTTTCTAGCTTGTGACAAGAAAGAATGCGACTGGTGTTCCGTGGTATTCGGTTTGCTCCTACGAGATAACGCATTCATAAAAGGCCACCTGGAGAACAATAGGAAATCAGCAGGCAGACATGTACACCGTTGTCACGGATGAAGATGAGTACCTGAGCCTGGGAAAGCCTAGTCATGAGTGAGTCTGATCAGGACCAGTCTAAAGCATGACTTTATCTCTGCAACGTTGGAGAAATCTGTCATCTCTGTCATAATTCCTGATTGTCTTAAATGATCTTCAACATGAATACACCGTGTTGTCAGTCCTACATCCTGTCTCGCCCGCTGAAGCATAAAACACTGGCGGCTACGTCCAACGAGCATCACCATTCCAACAGTGTCTGGTTCATTCGCTGTGACAGAGGGATTGATCTTCACGGATGGTTTGATGTGAGCAGACGAGCAGCTCTGCGTGCCCAGAACTTATCTCCCCAACTATGCAGGCCGCTTGCAGGGTATTGCATCAGAGCAATTCGTGCAAACTATCAAAAGATATCAGGAGTTCAGATTTTTCTGACAATATAACATTCAAAAAGAAGAAAAAAATAGATGATCTTAACTCTGGACCAAAATCTCTGAAAATCTGAATAGTTCTCCCTACCTTTAACTTATGTGTACCCAAAAAGGGCATGCTGTTATAGAAAAATAATCAATCATGGGGTGCGGTGATAAAGTGAACTTCCTCCTTCAGTCGTAGAGCAGTTTGCTGTGGTTTTATATTTATTAAAGAACTATTCAAACTAATTTCACGGTGTCATTATTTCTTAACCAGCATCTATTTTTTTTCTCTTGAAGTTAACTAGATGGAAAAAAAGGACAACACACTTTACACCAAAAACCGAAAGTGAAAACTTGTCTCTGATATCATCACTGCTGGTGTACCTCAGGGATCAGTTCAAGGTCTGTTTGCGGTTATAAAACCGGACCATTTAGAAGTACCGAAGGCTTTCAAAGGACAAGACTTTTGATCGTAATTAAATAATTAAACCCGTTACCTTATAGACCTCTGAGAAGAAGCCGGAGCCGATGCGTTCGCATATGAAGTCGTCAAGGCGCGTCAGACAAGAGAAGGCACTGATGAGGGCACGGTAGGAAGAAGGACACATCCTGTCCAGCTGGGCAGGGCCTGTCTCTGCCTCGAACACTCCTCCGTCCAGGTCCTCCAGCCGATCGGGCCGCCTGGGGAACCCGGCAATGGAATTGCGCTTGCTCCTCTCCATCGCTATTGCTGCACGACTGATGTGGTGGACGAGTCTTTAATCAGATTTTCACATTTTCTAGGGTGGGACTGTCCTCCGCAGACCTTTAAATAAAAAAAAAATAATAATAATCATAAGAGACCATGATATCGTTCGTCGTCATGGTAATTGTCTGTTCATCTAATTGCATTATTATCTATAATGATGATGTGAAAGCCACACACACACACACACACACACACACAGCTTATCTACTTAAAATACTACAAGTCATTGTTTTTTCTTTCACGTGCCTATTTATATAATACAATCCAAATTATGTAAAAATATTAATACATTTGGAAAGAACACTGACATTTCCTGCAATTGTAAGCAGGATTGTTTGCTCAGTAACGCAGGGATGAACTATGAGGCAACACAGGCTGATGTGGAAAACAAAACATGGCACAAAGAGCTCGTTTCTGGACCCAAAAACGTAAACTTTGCTCCCTCTGTGTTTGCAGATCGATTACAGCCATCTAGAGTTTGATATGTTTGCCTGGATGTGGTGCTCACTGCTTTGTGCTCAGATAAACATTGATTTAAAGATTGATTATCCTCCCACGATGGGGCAATAATTTGTCACGCATCACTGATGCCAGAAGGTGGCTTGACTGGCAGGATAAATTCCTTCTGACTCTTTCGGCGACACTGATTAACAAAAAGGGCAGCACGACCATTGCGTCACGTGTGTCTCATCACCAGAGAACGACAACCGACAAATAAAAGCATGTAACGAGACAGGTTAAATACGTAACTGAAGTGGACCTTGACTCGATCCCTGAGGAACGACTGGTAGCAAATGTGATGCAAGTCTGTCACATGCTGTGATAATGACAAGACAGCTGATGACCTACAGCCTTTTCTATTGACACAAACTGATAAACACATTTTAAATATAAAACTTACAAAACACCAGCTAGATGGCGAACAACTAAAAATTGCAATAAGGACATGTACAATTATTTAATCGCAGAACATGTAGTCAGGATTTTATGCAGGGTATCAATGATACATTTGTTTATGCCTTTTTTTTTTGGGAGATGGTAAACAAATATAACCAAGCATCAACTAAGCATTATTGTTTGTACCATCATTTGGTGTTAGTCTAGGTAAATACTTTTCAATACAAAGTAATACATTTAATATTACATACCGCAGTTTATTCAAAATCGCAATACGTGTTAACACACTTGCGTAATGTCCTCGATTGATTAATAGACCTGTGGATCGCATGTAGACCGGTAGATTGCAAAATTTTATTCGACTTGCTTTAATAGTGTTCATTTATTCAGTAGTGTTGTTTATTGCCTGATTTGTCTCAGGCAGCTGTATTTCTTAATCAACATGAAAATGCTGTGTAACGTATGTTGTTGATTGAGAATCTTTTTTTTGCCTTTCAATCCTCTGCTCCATACACTCCAGGCCAGTAGGTGGAGTTATTGGGAATAGACCCCAAAAAAGATGATGATGATGATGCAATACTCTTGCAAAATACTAATATTTGCAGAAGATATAAGCGTTTACTATTTTTTAACAAAAGTCGTGTTACATTTTGAAGGAATTAATCGAATTTTAGATAACCTAACATTTGTAAATTTATCTAAATAATGAAAAAAAGGCAAATCAATGTAATTAACAAAAAAAAAAAAAACAGTTATAGAACCAACTAAGTTTTGGTTCTCGGTTTTAAGAAGACAGAATTAAGCCTATGGTTTACAATTTAAATCTTACGTAAAGGCGGAAGATACATGGTGTCAGTTTTTACGGAAAAAAACCACAAAACATAAAAGTTAGATAAACAACTGCTAGTAAACCAATTATTTCTTTACGCTTTTTTTTTTATTAATGACTAATAAAAAAGCAACAACGTATAATAACTGTAGGGCTGCAACTAACGATTCAAACTAACGTATTTCAAAACAAGGTTAGTCTGAGTGCACTGACTCTGCTAACCCTTTACATCTTTTTTAATTTTTTATTTTACATTTTTTCACTAACTTCACTTCTCAAACTGCATTCATACAAACTACTAGTGAAGGTCCTCACCAGGAGCCAGGCGATATGATATCATGATACCGAATCGTTTTGTATTGCGATTTTTATAACTATCACGATTTTATAAGATATTCTGATTTAATATTATATTATTTATATACATTTTTTTTTTCTTCAAATTTTGTCAGTTTGTTGCATGAACAGTTAAGAGCACTGCAACAATTCATCTCAAATGCAAATTTATATATATATATATATATATATATACATACACACACACAGTGAGGTCAATAAGTATTTGATCACCCTGTGATTTTGCAAGTTCTCTTACTTAGAAATCATGGA
>JAOVVB010000023.1:16313280-16325657 GCA_028570985.1 Heterobranchus longifilis | reverse complement strand
TCTTCATGTGTAACGTCAGTAGAACACGATCACGTCTGGAAAAAAGTGACATGTGACCTTAAGTAAGCAGCTTACACTATGGAAGGAGTGATCACATGACCACAAGGTGTACAGTATGAGAAAATAAACCAAAAAAAAAGGTGTGAAATATAAAATGTGTTCTATGTGCAAAAATAGTACGGTGTAAAAATAACTGAATCGTGTGATAAAATCCTGCACAAAAATCATTAAAAAAAAATGTATCAATTTTTTAGAAAATCAACATGGAAATGAATAAACAACAATTTTTTAAATGTAAAAACAAATGACTACATGCACTAGATGTGGAAATTTATCATATAAAAAATGCATTTAAAAAAAAGTGTTGTGAAAAACAATCCCAAGTGACTAAATTTATTCATTTTCATCATAATTTCATTTTATTAAAATTTTTATTCCAGTTAAGTTTACATACCTTTAATCTTCCGCTAACATTTTCTATCCGAGGAGTCCTCTTTTTTTAAATGTAAATATTTCCAATATTAAAATATCATAAAAGATATTAAAAACAAACAAATAAACAAACAAAAATAACCCCGACCTTCCTTCTTAACTGTACGATCGCTGCGTCTGGCTGCGTGTCCACCATCCACCCTCTTAGTCAACTCACTGAAAGTATCCTGCTTCTTAAAAAAACTGCTTCCTTGTGTGGTTAATGTCATCAGACGCCGTTTACTTAACACACCACTTTAATCCGTGCCAGTTTCAGTGCTGCTGGTAATAAAGAAAAGCACGATAAGATCCAGTACATCTCATGACCATCATGTTCAGTGATGTCTCGACACGTGGTGTCTGCAGACCTGTGGCATGAATTTACAACCTCGATATTGACTTAAAATAACAGCAATAATGTTTTATATGCTGTTTGACTTGTAATAACCACATGATGTATTGTTGACTTACGACAAATGTGTTGTAAAATAATGATTATTTTTCTTTTGAAGTAAGCTTTCAGTATTTTTATATTTTCTAATTAAAAAAGTAAATTGGATATTTGAATTGTTAAATTTAAATTGTAACCTTTACTTAAAACACTGTTATTGAAGTCGTAACAGTATGCATCGTCGTAACATCAAATTTGTTTCCTGAGTGAATATTAATATTATTACAGTATATTTCTACTGAACAAGGTTGCAATCACACTTAAAAAAAAAAAAATGCCTAAAGCCTCAACACAAATTTTAGCTGGATAGTCGTACTGCTAAGAGTGTTGTTGTTGTTGTTAGAGCATGCATTTAATTTCTGTCCTACATGTGCAGGTATTCTCATCATAATTTACATCACATCGTTCATGAATAAACCATGAATTCTCCAGGAATTAATTTTACTACATGCGTTAAAGTCTAAAGAAACAAAAGATATTAATTATGATCTAGTATTGAACAAGTGACAAGGGAGTGTTATTGCATCATAAAATAAAACAGCCAATGATGTTCCAGTATGCAAATGTATTCTATTTTACCACTTTGCCAAGGAAAAAAGGCCCGGGGCATGTTTGTATTTCCTGTGAATGCACTTTCAAATCAAGCAATTTATAACTTATTTAATGCTAAAAAAAAGTTTTTGAAAGCGATTTCAGATTTATTTATAAATGTGTTTCTTTTTTAGTTAATACTCATTCATTTCTCTGACGTTTCTTTCATCTAGAGATACGCGACGGCAATCTTTCCTCCTGGGTGGACCGGGAACGTTTTCCTCGTTATTTCCTGATGGACAGCTTCTCTTTGTACCAGATGGGTGAACGAAGTACGATTACACGCTAACACGATGCAATCATATTTCACACGGCTGCAGAGAAAGCAGACATTTAATAGCCGTATTCATCTACAAATCGTTAGTCATTTTTATAAAACTGAAATAAAGTGATCGGAAACAAATGCATAAATTGAGAAGAAAAAGTCTAGCTGTTTAATCGAGGCAAAAGTAATGACACCCCATATAAGGAGGATGGGTTGGTTAGTATTTATGGTAGCTGCGGTGGCTAAGCTGGAGGCGCTCTTGCACTGTTTAGTTGTCTGTTTACTTTTTATGTAATTTTGTGGAAGTCACTAAATGCAAATCAGCTGTACTGGGAAAAAATTATAGATTATTTATAGCTCATTGGCATTCCTCAACATTCGCAAGACATTCAACTTATTGTACTTTTATTTTACAAATCCAGCAGGAATTTAAGTTCAGTTTGCAGTGGAAACATTTACACACAAGTTAATTAACAATTAAGCCTATTGTAGCTAATATGTTTTTTTTTTTTTAGATGTATAATGCATTATTGTCTTTCTTATTTTTTTTCTCCAGCTAAACTTGTAGCTGTAGCTGTCGTGGATGAGAGAAATCCGTCTCCAGAAAGTTTTCGGTAAAAAACTGACTTTTGTTTACATTTTTACTAAACATTACTAAAAAAGTCATTTTTATGGAAAATATACAGTACTGTGCAAAGGTCTTAGGCACCATGTTTTTTCCTATGGATGTTTTTTTTTTTTTTATGTGGTTAGTACTGTCGCCTCCAGGGTTGAGGGTTCGAATCGGGGCTCTGTGTGCATGGAGTTTGCGTGTTCTCCCCGTGCTTGGTGGGTTTCCTCTGGGTACTCTGGTTACCTCCCTCAGTCCAAAGACAAGCAGATTAGGCTAACTGGTGTTCCCAAATTGCCCATAGTGTGTGTGTTCATGTGTGCCCTGTGATGGATTAGCACCCTATCCGCGACCATGCATACAGGATAAGCGCCACAGAAAATGAATGAGTGAATTAATAATGTTAGGACTATTATTGAGTTAGCATAAAAACATTTCTTCAAACATCAGTATTCCACCACAAAATTACAAGTTAAAGGAAAGTAAAAAATTTCAAGCTGCTGGGTTTTGCATGCAAAAAAGAAGAAAGTACAAGAGTCCAATCCCTCAAAAGAACTGTGTGTGGTTCTGCAGGATACTCAGTAAAACTTAGTACCTAATTTCCTTATAAAACACAAATTGTACCTAAGACATAAGGACTCTTAAAGCATCACACCAAATACTTACTTTGTTTTATTAATTACTGTTTACTGGGGTTTATAGTTCCCACCCCACCCTTTTTTTTTTTGAAAACATTCTTGCTCTGTAGTATTCATTTGCATGTGCCTAAGGCTTTTGCACAGTACTGCACACTGCTTGTATTTCCTGTTAATTCCTCTCTTTAGGTGTAAGAGCCTTGTGGAAAAGGTGGCCAGAGAATATAGTGACCAGTACAGCACGTGAGTGGACTTAAGTAATTATTTACAGCCAAGATAATGGAAGATTCGGGTATAAAATGACGGCATCTGAACGTCTCCATCTGTGTGCATTACAGGAAGTTTCAGTTTGGCTACGTGGATGGAAACGACTACATCAATGGTGTCATTATGGGGTGAGCAGGATGAGTCCAGTGCTGGGAGCTACTGTAACACTGTGCAAAAAGTATAAGCAAAAGATTTCTGATATTTCTTGTGATCAAGCTTGGATTATGAAAGTGGAATTTGAAATTAAAGTGAGAACGAAATGATGAATTCCCAGTTTAATTTTATATAATTGTTGGTATATTTTGTATATTCTGTTTGGTATATTTGATAGAATTGTTTGAAGCTATATGAAGGAATATTAGAGCGTTTGTGGCCTGATTGTATAAAATACACAAGGGTAGTGATGTCATGGGCCTGGCTTGAACACATAGCACAATGTATCCTCTGTAAAAACATCTGCTGATGCTTCTTGACACATCATCTGTGAAGTTCCTGGAATCCCCAGCAGTTTTATGTCTTTTGAAATCAAACACCATCCTCCAGGCAACCCAGCTAAGGCTGATCAAACCACAGGTGGTGTCCAGATGTTTAGTTAGCTACTGTCCCAGTGGAGGGCTCTTAGCGTCTCGACTCCTGTGATGTCTGGAATGCTGAGGCCTCTTCACAGAGATTGAGCAGAAGGCCTCTTTTGGCAAGCACCTCGCCCTCTAGCTGGCCCACTGGTAGTCAAAGGCTGGACCTTTGGGACAACTTGTTTGGTCGATCCAGACAGCAGGACAATGTCTGGTCTCACAGTAGTAGTTCCTGAGGCTAGGGAACTTCATTTGCCATTTGAGAACTCTCACAAAGCACATGCAGATGTTTTCACAGGGAAATGGGGTTGATTGATAGCGCTGATGGAGGTCTTGCACAACATATGGCGTCTCATAGTGCCTTAAGTGGAGATCCTGGATGTGAACCTCGTTTTGTGTGGCCGAGCTTTTTATTTTTTTAAATATAATTTTTTATGTACTCGAATTTCCTTGAATTGTGAACTCATATAGTTTTCATTCCTCAGTGAGTTGCCCTTGCCTTCTTTTATCGTGATGAACATGTCCATTGATGGATACTATCTCCCTGGATCTACAGTTGATACCGTTGAAGATTTTCTCCGGTTCCTTAATAGCATCCTGACTGGAAGATCTGAGGTCTGATCACTTCCACTTTACTTATTCAGTAAAGTCTTTTCCCGGCTTCCTGGTTGTTTAACAGAAAATGTATACGTTTCAGTTATTCGGAGGGAACGGGTTCCTGCGGCAGATAAAGAGACTTTATTATCGTGCGACATCTGCTTTAAAGGTAAAGCGCTGCATCACAGAGGAACGAGAAGTAAAGATGCATTTCACTGAACAAACGTTAGAGATTTTATCTTTCTGTGTAATTCCTAAAAGATCTCTCTCTCTCTCTCTCTCTCACTCAGACAAGTTTCGCATCGGCTCCCTTCCGTACATGTTTTCTTATTTCCTTGCCGTTGGTCGTGATTGGATTCATCGTCATGGGAATCTGCACGTCTGAGCGTGTGGATGATGAAAAAGCAGACGATGGCACTCGTCCTGCGGTCACTCACAGGAAAAGAACAGCAGTGAAACACTCAGAGGCCAAGAAAAAAGATTAACATGACAGTGGATGTCAGCCCTGGTGCTCGACTGACATTATATTTTACTGCTTTTTCTGCTTCAACACACACACACACCCACACACACTGACTCAGCAAAGGGCTGTTAGCTAGACAAATTAGTTTAATTATCTGTATTAAGTAGCAACAGGGCTGGGCAGCAGTGTGTTTGCAATATTAAAATTCATTAATAATTTATGTTTAAATAATAATAATTAAAATAATAATAATAATAATACATTGGTAAGATTGTTCAGGACATATTCCTTTGGTTGTTTAATAAAGTAACTGTTTTTGTCATCATGCTCCACTACAGAAAGGAATAAAACATGCAGTGTCATGATGATATAAGAAAACAATCAACAACACGGTGGTGTAAGCAGCACAGACCTTCATGTAAAACTAGACAATTACCAAAACTCTAGCATGTTTTATTTAAGAACGACACATCATCCTTTTTTTTTTCACATCCATTTATAGGTCCGTTTAATGTTGCTGAACAACCACACAGCGAGGTAGTTCCTGTTCCGCTTTGCTTTTTTCGCTCACAACACTCTTGCTAATTTACTAGCCACTTCAGAGCAAAACTGTTCTTATGGTGTTGTTATTTTAACTTTATGATGTGGTTTGTAAAAATACTGTTTCATTATACTGTATATACCTCAAACTGTCTGTGTGTGTGTGCGTGTGTCGCATACCTACCTTCTTATTATGGGGGATAGGAGACAGGATGGAGGCCGGTTTTGGAAGCTAAAAATGGAAATATGTGTTTTTCAAGCACTTAGATCGTTTTTATGTCAGGATATGATTTTTTTTTTCCTGATATTTGCTTTTATTTATCTTAATAACTACTAATATGGAATTTGATGTGATTTCACAAGTAATAAGGAAGGAACTGGGAAAATAAAACCCTCACTAATGTTGCTAGGTTATAAATTTCATTTCTATTGGCTTGGTAAATTTTGTCCAAGTTGTGGGCAAAGGTTTTCACTTTTTATTTTTATGAATTAAAAAAATACTATCACTTTTTCTTTTTGTCCATGTGTTATTTTTAAAATCTCTCTCTCTATTTAAAAAAAAAAAATACTTTGGACACAGTATACATATGACTCTTGAAAATTTATTCAAAACATTTATTATGTCATGTGACTATTATATATATCAGGTAAGTAAATACATAAATGGTTGCACAGTGGCTCAGCGGTTAGCACTGTCGCTTTGCACCTCCAGGTCAGATCTGAGGTCTGTGTGCATGGAGTTTGCATGTTCTCCCCGTGCTTGGCGGGTTTCCTCCAAGTACTCTGGTTTCCTCCCACAGTCTAAATACATTAAGGTTAGGCTAAATTGCCTGTTGTGTGTGAATTCGCATGTGAACGTTGACTGGAGGTCCTACTATTAGATCTAGGATCTTGTATAGGTGGAAATCTATACAAATAACAGACAGGTTTTGTATGTATGATATCTTTACATTTGATACATTGGAGGACCTAAAACCAGTCTCAGGAAATTTTCTATCTTTCCAATCTGTTTGTCTGTCTGTCTGTGCAGACAGATTTTGTCACAGCATCACACAAAATAATGTAATAAGCTGAAATGACAGTAGATTCAAAATCTTGCTGTGAACTAGGAACATCTTGTACTATTTTCTAATGTTTAGGCACCAGGTATCCAGTGGAAACCATATAATGTTCCCAAACCAAACAATTTTAGTATTTTTTTTTTCAAATAACAGATTAAAAAACAATATTTAAGGGGTTCATCTTTGCTATAGGGCTTCAAAATGAAATAATAATAATATCACTTTTTTTTTTTTTTTTAGCTTATATGGATAACACATGCATGGATAATGCATATATATGCTGTATATGTAAAATAAAATAGCATTTCTTGTCCCTATTGTGATTTTATTTGCTGATTATTGTGCTATTTAACACATATTGATTTCAACAACAACAACAACAATAATATTAATCATCATCATCATCACCAATATCTGAAACCTTTAGGTCACGAGGACATGTTTTGCATTTCCGGTGTCCACGCGCCCCCTATCGACAGGAACTAAACTGCACCCGTGATGAGAAGGAGGATCCATAACGGGGGGACGGAAATCATATTATAACAGCGAACGAACGAACAAAACAACCCGTTTTCTTTTACGACGAGCTCGTTTAAGCAATCTCGTTTTATTTGTTTGATATTAGTTTACAGTTAGACTGGACGCAACTTCCGGTTATCACTCGTCTTTTCTCATCATTCGTCTTTCTCATGCCAGGACGCATATTTTGAGATTTTTTTTTTTCTTTTTTTGGTCTTTAGAAGCAGCTAATCGTGTTCAGACACGCCTCGAGTGTAAATCCGCCTCAGGGACGCGAGGTATAGCGGTTTAGCAGGGCTTGTTTATACGCCGGAATAAAGGGGACTTGTTGCCGCGCATGCGCAGACCGAGCTCTTACTGAGCGAGCGCGAGAGAGAGAGAGAGAGAGAGAGAGAGCTGCAGGCAGAACAGCAACGTGATTGCTTCTGAGAAGAGAAGTTTACCTGCGCATATTTGCCTTTTGTACAGGAATTAACACTGGTATTTCTTTACAGACATCATGGAGATAACGGCTGGAGGAGATTCCCAAAGAAAAATGGAGGACTTGTGGTGTCAGACGCAAAGGATTCAACAAGAGAGATAGGAGAAAAAAAAAGAAAAAAAGAACATGGGCATGTTCAGTCATGGATGATGCATGTATTGCAGAAGCGTTCTTCTCAGAAGCAGAGCTCAGGACGGTTCCCGTGCCGTGTCTGCAATGATCTAAAATGAAGGACGTGTTCGTAAACCTGGAGATTCGGTCGTGGTCTTCTTAGACCTGCCATTTTTTCTAACCACAGAAACTTATGTGTACTGTATGACTTCGGCTTCAACTTCAACAACAGCAAACACGCATTCCACAGTCAGTGTGAAATTCCTCTTCTTACCTGAAAGCATGATTCGTCTGCTTGGAATTGTCCTGGACGTGAGTAGAAATTACAAGTAAGGAATTTTTTTTTTTAAGGAGAGAAAAAAAGAAAAAAAAAAAGTCCAACATCTGTTTTGTAGATCTAGATCATGGCTGTATGCATAGCGAAGTCTGCGCTTCTGCTGTGTCTTGTGAATTTGGGATTTTCCTTCTCCGGGATATTTGACCCTTCAGGCAAATACGGCACTGGCAGTGAGCATGACGAGCAAGCCGATTTCCATACGGACACTGGCTCTAACACAACTACCACCGCTGCCACCGAGCGAGCGTTTCACATGCCATTGAACGTCCACCCTAACCTTTATTTTGACCTGACAGATGTGCGCCGGCTAAAAAAGAAAGCTGCCGGGACTCACGGACATATATTTAAAGTTATACGGAACGCTGTGACAATCATGATCGACAACCCTATGGTCTACCTGCCACCCATGAGCCATGAGGAGTTTGCAAAGAAATGGAATGAGAATTACGGGAACAACCTTCCGCCGCTTGCACTGTACTGCCTGCTCCAGCCTGAGGATGGCGCCGCGTTTCAGTATTTAATCAAGTACATGGATCGTATGGCGGAATATCGTGACTGGATGGTGACCAGTGCTCCAAACGACGAGGTCCCGATATCTCATTCACTCACTGGCTTCGCTACAGCTTATGACTTCATTTATACCTATCTGGACGCCCAGAGAAAAGTTCAGTACCTTAAAAAGATACGCTCTGTCACAGCGGAACTTTACGAACTGTCCAAGCATCGAGGTTGGGGCCGGCAGTTTTTACAAAACCACCAGACTACAAACATACTCGCCATTCTTACAGGAGCTATCGTAACTGGCGTACACAAAGACCGTGAAACCATGATGTGGAAGCAGGTAGCTGTGAACTACATGGAAAAGACCATGTTCCTTTTGAATCATATCGTAGACGGTTCCTTAGATGAAGGCGTTGCGTACGGGAGCTACACAGCCAAATCCATCACCCAGTACGTTTTCTTAGCATCACGCCATTTTGAAATTGACAACAAACATAATAACTGGCTGACAGCTCACTTTATGTTCTACTACGCCACCGTGCTGCCTGGTTTTCAAAGAACCGTCGGCATTGCAGATTCCAACTACAACTGGTTCTATGGGCCAGAAAGCCAGCTAGTGTTCCTGGACACGTTCGTGCTCAGGAACGGCTCAGGGAACTGGCTGGCGCAGCAGATCAGAAAGTGTCGGCCCAAAGATGGGCCCATGATGCCGTCCGTGTCGCAGCGCTGGGCTACTTTACACACCGAGTTCATCTGGTATGACGCAGAGCTCCCTCCTCAGCCTCCGCCCAACTTTGGACAAGCAGACATGCATGTTTTTTCAAACTGGGGGGTGGTGACGTACGGCGCTGGGTTGCCTGCAGGACAGGACAACACTTTTGTGTCTTTTAAATCTGGCAAGTTAGGCGGGCGAGCCGTGTACGACATCGTCCATGCTAAGCCGTATTCCTGGGTCGACGGCTGGACAAACTTTAACCCGGGTCACGAACACCCGGATCAGAACTCGTTCACTTTTGCTCCAAACGGACAAGTTTTCGTCTCGGAAGCTTTGTACGGACCAAAATACAGTTATCTTAACAACGTGTTAGTGTTTGCACCTTCCCCGACTAGTCACTGCAATGCACCGTGGGAGGGGCAGCTAGGGGAATGTTCCAAATGGTTAAAATGGGGAGAGAAAGAAGTGGGAGACAGCGCTGGTGAAGTCATCGCGGCGTCTTCACACCAGGGCACTATGTTTGTTAGCGGTGAAGCTGCGTCAGCTTATTCGTCTGCCATGAAGCTGAGGAGTGTTTATCGAGCCCTGGTTTTACTCAACTCGCAAACCTTGTTAGTGTTGGATCACGTCGAAAAGCATGAAAAGTCACCCCTGACGTCGTTTAGTGCCTTTTTTCACAATCTTGACATCGACCTGAGATATGTTCCCCACAGATCTTTGAATAAGTACAGTGGAGCTTTGATGGACGTCTGGGACGCCCATTACGAGATGTTTTGGTTTGACAGTCAGGGAGTCAGTCCTGTAGGCAGGATTCAAGAAGTAGAGCAGGTCGCGGAGTTTAAAAAGAGGTGGACTCAGTTTATAAACGTTACCTTTCCCATGGATGGCGTAGTCAGCAGGGTGGCATACCTAATGCACGGCCCGTTCGTCAAAGTATCAGACTGCAGGTTCGTTGATAACAGCAAAAATGGAGTTAAACTCTCAGTTACTCTGAATGACACAGAGACTACCATTTCCATAGCAACAAACTACAAAGATATTGGTGCCAGGCATGCCTACTTAGGCTTTGCAGGATTTGCAAAAGCTGAGAATACACATAAGATAATAAATTTCGGTCAGGGAGTTCAGGTTTTACCCAGCCAGATGAAAAAAGACTCAGCGTTTAACTTCGGTTTTATGATCAACGTCATTGCGGTGTGGGTTCTGTGTTTCGCCATCGCAGTTTTAACCTTAAAACGAAAGTTTAACATTTCCTCTCGTAAACTTATCCGCTGCACGGTAATTTCAGTGCTCCTATTCTGGGTCCTGGAACTCTTAGTAACATCTCACCATTGTCAGGAGGTGCTGTGCGGCATCATGTGGAAGGAACTCCGTGTCTCTGAGGAAGCCGTCACCCGATCCGCTTTGTCTCTCGATCGCAGCCCGGACCCTCTCCCGTTCATAATCATCACCTCCCTTCCTGGATCTGGAGCTGAGATCCTTCAACCCCTTTTCGACAACAGTTCCGACTTTGTGTATCTCAGTATCCCCTCCGCGTACCTCCGTGTCCCAGAGACCAGTTTCTCTCCTGACTCTTTCGCCGACGCATGCGTGTGGTCCAGAGCGGACGCCCAGAGCGGAAAGTTTCGAGCTGTTCAAGGATGGTTTCATTCGATGTTGCATAGCATCAGACTGCATCTGCAGAACGTTCAGCTATACAAGAGCAGTATCGAACCGGGTAACAAGGGCAGCGCTCGGGGAACGCGCAAAAGGCGGAAGCTCCTGATGGAGATTAGCGAGACTGGAGACAGGAGGTCTACGTCGAGAGAATTGGAATATATCAAGGAGTTGAGGCGGCACTTGTCGGAATTTCCGAACGCCTGTCCTGTGCTCAACCTTCGGAGCGGGAGCTGGTCCTTAAAACTCCCGTTTGTTCAAGAAGTCATCGGGCGCTCGATGCGATCGGTGCAGATAGTGCGTGACCCCCGTGCGTGGATCTATCTCATGCTGTACAACAGCAAGCCGAGCCTTTACGCCAGCAAAAACATTCGGAAACACTTGCTGAACATTTTGAATCAGGGTAGCGATAGGACGGGACAGGCGTGCACGCGATTTGACACTGCATTTCAGCCTTTACGCGAGATCCTCGCTCAGCCAGATGCTAACCCAGTGCTCGTACTGGCTCATCTCTGGCTCGCTCACACTTCTGCCAGCATCCACGCGACTACCGACCTACCCCCGAACACCTACCTTCAGGTGAAATTTGAGGATATTGTGAACTTTCCTGAGGACAGTGCAGAAAAGATACACAGGTTCATCGGTGTTCCTGTCGCTCCAGCTGCCTTAAACCAGATCGTGTTTGCTACATCCACAAATCTGTATCATTTAGTCTACGAAGGCGATATATCACCTGCGAAAATTAACCTGTGGAGAGAAAATATGGATCCTGATCAGATTAGACTTATAGAACACGTGTGTGGGACCGTCATGGACACGCTCGAGTACAAAAAATATGTGTTTGTATGAAATATATGGAGTTTGTATAAATGCAGAACAGTTTCTATAAAATTTATGTTTAAAAAAATATATAGTGTTTTTACTTTTTTGTGGAATTAAGATTAAGGGCAGGTATGGTATTTGTGAAGCAAAGGGAACGTTGACCATAAAGTTTTGGCACCACTGTCACACTCTTGGAGAGCTCCAGCAAGTTCAGCAGCAAGAAATACTATACATCAAGGGCAGGGAAAGAAAAGAAAAAAAAAAAAAACAAGCAGAGCTGGGTTTATGAGAAACAATATCTTATTGAGTTCCCTTAGGAAAGAAATTCACCGGAAATTGTTTTAAGATTAGATTGGGTTTAAGTGTTAAAATGCAAGAAGAATATTTTCGGAAAGATAAAGGGGAAAGAAAAACGGGAAAACCTGAATGATGACATGAGTGCTTTGGGCTGCTAGAATTTGAAATTACTTGAAGTTACGGTTTTCCTTGTGACTTTTACTCACCGTATTTTGAAACCACAATATTGGCTTCTTTCTCACTACACGACTTTGCTCTAACGTTGTACTGTTATCATATTTCGGGAGATACAGTATGTCGGGACGTGACCGTTTAGTATCAGAAGTCCTCGAGGACTCGAGCAATGGTGGAAACAGCAAGGAGAGCTCATGGCTTAGTCGGTGTCATTGCAGTCTATCTGCTTTTGTGTACGTCT
>JAOVVB010000023.1:16289537-16312973 GCA_028570985.1 Heterobranchus longifilis | reverse complement strand
CATTTATTATTGTTTCATATCATTTATTATTAATGTTTTTTGGTTTCTTAGCAAAGCATCATCAGTATCATCATAAAGTAAGGAATAAAATCCCACGTCATATTGTTGTTATAAGATAATAATCAACTCTAATTAAAAAGGGTTACTTCAAACTTCAAACTTAAATTTCCCAAAGTGTTTTGTTATACTTGAATTGATGTTCTAGGACCTGTAAACAGTTAATGAGACAACAAACAAGCATGATCTTTCCAGGTGACTTGAATTCCTACAGACGTTCATGTAGTGCTGTGGATCTCAACCCTGTTCCTACAGATTTTAATGCTTTTCATGTCACTTGAGTCAAGTAATCAACCAATTAACAGGTAAGTGTGAAAAGTGGCATGGTGGCGTAATCGGCACTGCACTGTTGCCTCGCACCTCCAGGGTCGAGGGTTCGAGTCCTGTCCCGGGTCTGTGGGTTTCCTCCAGGTACTATGTCTTCGTCCCACAGTCCAAAGACATGCAGATTAGACTAATTGACGTTTCCAAATTGCCCGTAACGTGTGCTTGTGTGCTTTGTGATGGATTGGCACCCCGTCTAGTGGGTACCCCAGTCTCATGCCCTGATTCCCCTGTACAAGATAAGTGCTATAGAGAATGGAAGTCCGATCAGAGAAAATACAGGACAGAGGTTGAATGTGCAGGACTGAGGGGGTTCTCCAGGCCCAGGGTTGAGAACCACTGCCGTATTGGAACAATCAACATTAATTATGTTAATACGGGTTCTAATAAACAGCTAAATATTCAGTTATTTCATTAATAAGCTACAATAAGGATCATCTTACCATTATACTGAGAGGGAAAACTAATAATGATAACATAGAAACGAACGCATTCAAATGGGCGAGTTTTTATAACTAACCTTTAACAAGAGTTGCTATTGTAGTTTCTAACTCTTCTACTTTCACTTTATACAAGTATTAATTTGGATGACTGGCTCTAATCACAACTTGACTCATATTTCTCAATAAAATATATCTGTGTTTTTATAATTAGGCGCCATCCAGAGTTGATGCGCTCCAGCTGTATGGTTGTGTTTTTATCCCCCCGCCCTGCTGTGTTCTTAGATTCTGGAGCTTCACATGAAGCTTGTGGGCGTTTCTGTGTAGAGAGAAGCCGTGAAAAAACATTTTTGTGGCCTGAGCTGTTTTATAATCAAACTCTGGAGAGAGCAAACATTGGCCGGGCTTCAAGATGTTGCGATTCCTGGCATGTTTTCGCTGGGTTTTTACCAGAACAGCCTTCTGGAAGTGACCCTACAAAAGCCTGGCTAATCCACAGAGCAGAAAACAACTACTCTGTACGCCCTTGTTATTTTTATTTATATATTTCTTTTTTAAGGAGACACAACGCTAAAATGATTTGTCGTTTAAAGTGCAATTGTACAGGGTATCATTCGAGCTGTAGAGAAGCCATTATTCCTGCACTAAAATGATAGAAAGTAATGTAGTTTTTCGACTAAGAGTATTATTTGTCAGGAAAAACTGGAACTGATGAAGCAGTCGGAGTTTATTCTGCTTCAACGACCCACTTTGTCAGAAGTTTTCGAATGATTATTGGAGTAGTAAATTGTACTCTTAATAGGACAAAAGCACTTTAGGTTCATTCTGTTGGAAGCAAAATACATCACCGGTATACAGGAAATGAGATCTTTTTCTGCTCTTCTCCGGGTCGCTTGTGCCGAACATCATGCTAAGATTCCTGCAGCATTAGCAGAGAGAATGCCACACACACACTCTCTCACACACACACACAAACCAGATGCGCGTCATTCTCTCCACTCCTCTGACCTTTAAGAATAAAACGTCTCAGCTCTGTCAGACCGCTGGTTCTCAAAACAGGATCTGGAATTTGACTGATTTTTTTCCAGTAATGGAAATCATAACCTAGTCTTGTTAAAGATGTTATGTTTCTTACTGAGTTAAAGTCTGAGCAAGTTGTTAGAGTTTTAGCCTGGAGACTGGAAGCGAGAAGCGAATCCCAGATGAATTGATCAGGAATCTAAAGCTCCATGGCTCCAAATAAAGTGCTAAATACACAATTATTTCATTAATAAGCTTCAATAAAGATTATCTTATCATAATACTGAGAGGGAAAATATAAAAGGTTCAATAACTTGTTGTTTTTGATGACATGTTTAATATTTAAGAAGAAACTTAATGTTAATAGAGCTGAGGATATGGCCAGATTATATTTATCTTATAATAAAATGACAAAACTATATATACAGTATCAGTCAAAAGTTTATACAATTGAATAAACTGAAAAAGTTGTGTAAAGGTTGGTAGTGTATATATATATATATATATATATATATATATTCTCTTTCTATATGTATATTAGTTTTTGTTCATATTTGTGTTTTTAGACAAAAACTATAAATAAAAATGTATATTCTATATTTTAATGTTATTTTAATATATTATAATATTTTAATAATAATATAGTCTAATTTAAACAAAAAAAGAATATTGATACACACACAGTATATATACAGGTGCATCTCAATAAATTAGAATATAATCGAAAAGTTGGTTTATTTCAGTAATTCGATTCAAAAGTGAAACTCATTATATAGATTAATTACACACAGACTGATACATTTCAAGTGTTTATTTCTATTAATTAATTTTCTATTATTATGGCTTACAGCTAATGAAAACCCAAAATTCAGTCTCTTGTTCGTTCACTTTTCTTTTTAAGTCAAGACAAGTCGGCTTTTATTGTCATCCAACCTCATACAGCTCAGTACAGTGAAACGAAACAATGTTCCTCCAGGACCAAAGTGCTACATACAACATAAATTAACAGCATAAATGATCAAAACTAGCTAGCTATGAAACCTAATTAGCTCACGAGCTAAGACAACAAATTATCACCATAAATTAACAAAACTAATGTATATAAGAACTATACAAAAGACAAAAAGTCAGCAAAGTACTATATATTATGTTCAGATGTGAGAACAAGCGCAACAACACGACACAGCACCATCCTCATTAGCTCTCTTGCTTCACGTTAAAATAACAAAAAAGGCAAAACCTAAAGTTTCTCAGCTGATACTGGAGACTCCTTTCACAAATGTTTAATAAACGTCTCCTTAAGCAAAACTTCATATGTATATGAATACAACATACAGTAAGTATGCTTAAAAGAAAGGTTGTATGTAGTGTTGCTGTGAATGAGCTTTTACTATAGAAACAGTAACATAAAAGTATCGAATCAGCACCTTCTGAACAAATCCAACATGACAATCAGAAAGGGTGCAAAGACAAAAACATCTATTTTGTTTTTTTATCTAAGCGATCTATAGTGCTTGTTCAGGGAAACTGAAAGAAGCAAGAGACATACTGTACTGTTCTGTCTGATTTCCATTCCTATAGCTAGAGTTCATATTTTGGAAATGCTGCGGAATACATTTTTGTTCATATGCTATAGCTGCACCTGCAATAAATTAGCTTAAGTGCTGCAGAAAAGCAGTGGCGTAAACATCCGTAAATGGAAGATTCGTTTTGACCTAAAATATAACAGTCATTACTGAAAGCCTACATATACGCTTTTGAAAACTGCATTTCGACAAGGCGTTATGGGAAAAAACAACCAAAGCACTCAAACACGAATAAAATAAATCCAGTTCACACACCGGTTTACACAAATACAGTACAAAGTTTCTACCCATCTATTTTGTAGAAGAATTAGATATGATTGGATTTTTATTTGTCAGGATTCACAAGTTCATAATTCAAGTCTTTTTTTTTAATCATTGTGTATCTTGCTTTTATTTCTTGAACATTTTTTAAAAACATAAGCAGAAAAACAAGCTCTCGTCCACCAGAGCGCGCTCTAACATCGCGTTTGACCTACTGGGACTTTTTTTATTCTGCCATTTAAAACAAGCATTGAAATTCCTGTAAGTAAAAAAAATATTTATATACTAATAATATTGGGTATTTTATTCAATTTGTTACATTTATAATAATAGAAATAATTTTTCTAATTATTTGACACTTCAGTAGATTTATAATTAACACACAGCGTGAGCTGGCAGCGTGCATCCTCACAGCATGACATTATTTTTTTCCCTCCAACTGTTTTTTTTTCCCTTCAGGCTGTAAATACAGTCCATTACGCCTGATGCTCAGTGTTCAGACCGGTTTGTCGTTTCTTCCTTTATAATGCGTTAATCAAGCTCGTTGGTACAAATGTTCTCAGCAAGATCACCTATGTTACATTAACACCTTCTGCTACACTGTAGGCATGACTCTCAAGCATACACCTTGGATCAATTTACACCTCAGGTGTTAACGCCAGCGCATTACAAAGTCTCCTGAAGGTTGTGTGCTATAATGGTTTTTATTAATGGATAAAACCTCGCCCTTTTTTACGACTTAGTTAATTTTTATAATAAGCTTCGGAGGAGGCCAAGATGTATTTCCTTTCGACTCATTATACCATTTTCACTTTGTTAAGAAGAGTTGTGTATTGCCCACTTTCAGTATTACCTAAAGATAGTAGCTCGGTTGGGTTTAACCCCTTGCTTCGCCTCTACCTATGGAAAGCCATGCGCAGCACTTTAGTCCTGTAAACAGACCAGCTTTTAAAGGATCAGCTTTTCGTGGTAATATCATAACACAATCTGCGATTGATAACCAGCCAAGTGTGTGTAGCTGAATTGCATTGTGAATCCAGCATTTGCATCAATACACTTTATAGACAAAAGTATTTGTCCAAACCTGTTATTTATTAAATTCAGCTGTTTCAATCAGGCCCCTTATCTTCAGTGCAGGACAATCTTAATGCTGCAGCATACCAAGACATCTTGGACAATGCAATACTTCACTGAACTTTGTGTTAACAGTTTGTTGAAGGCCCTTGTCTATTCCAAAGCAAGGACTATAAAGACATTGTATGACGAGTTCGGTGTGAAAGAACTCGACCGGCCCGAACACAGATCCCTGATTTTAACTTAATCGAGCATCTTTGGGATGAACTGGAACAGAGAGTGTGAGCCAGGCCTTCTCGTCCAATATCAGTGACTGACCTCATAAACACGCTATAGAATGAATGGGCATGAATTCCTACAGAAATACTCCAAAATCTTGAAGTCAGGAAGATTGGAAGTTGTTATATCTGCAAAAGGAAAGGGGGGCCGACTCCATATTGAAGTGTATGTACTGTATTTGGATACAGTGTCATTGGCCAAATACTTTTGTGCATCTCTGTAGAACTACTTTATATACTGAATTGCTGTGCTGGAGAATGAAAGGTGACCATGGAATAATAATAATAATATTAATAATATTAATAATAATAATAATAATAATAATAATAATAAAACTAACAGAGTACTTTTCATGTTAACTCAGAGAACAAAAAAGGACCATCCGATTATATAAATAAAAAATAATTCAATTATTTGTCACATTTACCTTACAGCACAGTTAGGAAGCTGGGGTTAAAGTTCAGGGTGGGCAGAGAACACAGGGTTAAGAGCCTTGCTGAAGGGCTCAACAGTGGAAGCCTGGCGGTGCTGGCGCTCGACCCCCTGATCTTACGATCAGTTACCCAGTAGCCCACAGCCTCACAAGTCTTCTAAAAATAAATATACTTCATGTGTCTCAGGATGGAGAAACTTTGTTTAAATGTATTTAAGTCCTGCCTTGTGTAAATCGTGCTCTCTGTGAATGCAGGAGTCATTCCAGATGATATTACGCCAATCTGTTCTAATCGTGACGTTCCAGATGGGACTCGAAACCTGGTTTTGTTCCAGACCTCCTGCGTCCCTGGAGGTTCCCGTAATGCAGGGGAAGAAACCAGGCTCATGTTTGAACATTCACCCCGAGTGCCGAACGTCGGCGCCGTGATTAGTTTACTCGTAGCAGCGACTTTGATGAATTATGTTGCATCGTGAGACCGAGTGCCATTTATTCTTCTTAATGTCAAGCCCTCGGAAAGTGCACGCTGATAGAAGCATGAGAGAGCTGTGTTTAATACAGTAAGGAGTCCAATGAGGGCTGAGGGAGGAGGCAGGACGCTGACGGTGAGGGTGTCCGGGGGTACGGAGCATGGGTCATGCGGATTACGATGATGATTATGAGGTTTATGATGATTAGGTTGTTTTTAAAGTTGAAAGTGAGATCAAGCACTTTTTCATGTTACATGTTTTCTGACCCTGGAGACTCCTTCCAGGGTCAAGGGTTCGATTCCTGCCTTGGATTGGTGTGTGTGAAGTTTGCATGTTTTCCCCATGCTTGATGGGTGCACCGGTGTCCTCCCACAGTCTAAAGACATGGGCTAATTGGTGTTACCAAATTTCACATAGTGTGTGTGTGTGTGCCCTGTGATGGATTGGCACCCCACCCCAGGTAGGGAGTACCCCACCTCACGCCCCATTCCTCAGGGGATAAGCTCCAGGCCTCCCACAACCCTGTACACGTTTTTCTTTCTTTTTTTAATCTTTCAAACTTTTCCTTTGTTACTGACAACAACAACTGCACTTATTGGTTGCTAATCAAAAGTGGCACAGCATTAATGGAGATCATCTAGGGATGCTGGTAGAAAGAGCTGAGGAGGATAGCACTATCAGCTCCTTCCTCTTGCGTGAACTCACAGACGACCATGATTGGCTAGCGTTGTGATTGATGCGAGAGCCCTAGAGCGCCACCCGGTCCCTCCCCTTTCCTCCCCCCGAGAGACCAATCAGCTCTTTCTCCCAGAATCACCCGAGATTCTGACTTGCGATCCCTAGATGATCTTCGAGCTCATTAACGCTGCACCGCTTTTGATTAGCAACCAATAAGTGGCAGTTGTTGTTGTCAGCATGGGAGATTGAGAAATTCTAGATTAATCTATATTTATAAAAACAGAAACCATAGACAAGGACAGAAAAGCGTCTGAACCCTGGAGATTCTAACGCGATGCGCAGGGAGGAAAAATGATGGACGAGACTGCTCAGGATGGAGCAGGAGGGTTTCTCTACGGTTTTATACCAGCGATAAAGCAACCAAAAAAGTTTGCACGAGAAGCACCATGTGCCATTTGGGAACTTATTTTTTTCTTCCATCATCTATCCTGTGTATAAAAATTCTCCATTATGTTGAATCAAATACCTTGGGGATTTTTTTCCCCCCTCCCTTTTTTTAAACTTGTGCACACTGCAGTTCAAAGCACACACACACTGTAGCAGACCCCAGCATTAATATTCAACTCTATTAAAATGTCTGGCTTCTAAAACTCATAGAACACATCAGAGTTTTTTTTTCTTAATAAAATTCCCAGGTTAATCCTAATTAGCATCCCGACCTCATTTTATCACCGTAATAGGACGGCCAAATTAATAACAATTAGCGATCAAATTAAACAACCAAAGTGCTCTGGTTCTGTCTGGGCATAAATGTAAATGCAGCTCATAATGAAGCACAGAGATCTTTCATGGCGTCTTTTCCTAGCGAAGGTCTATACGATAGTTGAAGGACGATTGATGTGGAAAAAAAGAGAAAAAAACAAGAGGTGGTTTCGAGCAATTGGATTCATTTAGGTACAATTTTCCACACCTTGCGACTAAACCTGGGCGCTTTCGAGCCGCCGCTGCTCTCTTCCTCTCTTGCGATACAATCTAAATGCTAATCAATTCCAGCAATGAGGCTGCTTTAGCGACGCTGGATTCTGAACCGCCCTCCCTCCGGTCCACAGGGACACAGAAGACGAGGGGTTTTTGTTAGCACACTGACATTTAGTGGGTCCCTTACGAATCAAGGCTAACCGCTACTTATTAGATTATGGCTTGATGGGCTTGCAGAGTCAGGGAGGGAAAAAAAACCGAACAAACAAAGAAGAACAAGAAGCTTGTAACTGCTTTCCACTTTGTCTGAACAATTCATACAAGGCACAGTGTTATGGCGTACTTCACTTAGAGTGAACCGTTACTCATTGGGTAGTGTGGAGGATTCAGTTCGGGATGTGTTACAGCACTGTAATGTACAGCACACCAGAGGAAACAAGATGGTTAAAAGTTTTAGAAACCTCAGTTCTGATTGATTAGAAGAAAAAAAGTTTTGCATGACAGATGTTCGAGTCAAAGCTAAACTTTTGATAACACTACAGAATAACAGAACACAGTTCTAAAAGTAAAAACTCCCTGTAGAAAGATTTCTCAGTATGCTGGAGCCATGATCGGACTGGCCTCCCAGGAACCCCTTCAGTCACCATGTGGAAATGGCTCATAGCGAGTGGGTTCCTGTAACGTGCAAGTGGTGCCAGTGAATGATTGTGTACACAGTTCCCACAGACAGATGCATCTCTTCCATACGACCTTCTTTGAAATGTTTGTACCATTCAAATGTTTTACCGCGGTTAAGAGTCTCATCACAGTACTGTGCTTGAAGTTTTCTGTAAATGTCAATCAGTTTTACGCCTTTATTCACCAGAAATTTCATCACAAGTCCCAGTTTAATTCAAACACCCCTCATACTGTATATGCACAAAATTACATCATACAGTAGCTATTGTAGGGAATTCAAACATAATTTTAACATAATTCAACAGTTACTGTACAAAACAGGTAAAATTTACTTACACAGTCCCGATTTGACTTGAACGCTCCTCGTAGAACAGGAACTCAGACAAATTATATGGTCATATGATATTGTTTCTATAGAAATTAATTCCAATAAATTTACTTGTTTGGTGGATGCTATATACATATATACAGTATATACTGTATACATCTCATCACATATGTTTTTGTCTTGTTGGAAGGAGTCTCCAGTGTCAATGATTTGTAACAGTCAGAGGCAAAGCCGTAATTTTCCACATTTCATTCCATAATGTTATATGCAACTATAAATGAATAAAAAGTATGACAAATTGTCCTGAAGATGCCACAGTTGTATGTAGCTAGGAGCTGGAGTTAAATTGGATCTCTGCCTGTCAATCACAACAGTACTCTGGGGAAGAGGAGGAATAGTGTTTTTCTGTGTGTTAGTGTATTACCTGACCCTATGAGACTGGACGAAGCATGTCTCAGCTTTCACTCTCTTAGTAGCTGATGTATAAAGGGAGGGCTGAGCAGGTGGGTCAGAGTTATCAGACGACTAAAGTAAAGAGAAAACAGGAGGGGCGAATGCATGTTGTGGCATAAGAGGAATAAAACGCCATGAGATTTAATCAGAAGGTGTTTCTTTCTTCTAGAGAAACGTCCATAAAGCTGCTTTGAGAAAACCTGTCCTGTAAGACGTGCTCGATATGATAAGTATTCTACAAATTCACTTCTGAAGAACCGATCAGTCACAGCTGAAGACCTTCTCACAAACCTTGATGGAAATTTGATGGCCAGAGAAGTTGATGATGTTTTAATGACATCATCTTTATATATAATAAATAGATAGATAGATCGATAGAATATGAAGTTTTAACGACTTTTAATGATGGGTGCAAGGGGTTTCTGAAATTTTTTTTTTTCAGATTTGTTTAAAGATTCAGCTGGTCTGACTTTGCACCAGAGCATATTGCGAACAATAAGTGGCACATTAAAAGCTCAGTAACTTCACACTGGATGATGATGTTTTTTTTGGGGTGTGTGAGTGTGGGTGTGCATGTTTTTGTGGGTATATTTTTGTGCCCTGCAATGGGATGGCACCTCATCCAGGGTTTCCTCTGCATTGTTCTCGAGTTCCTTGGAATGGGCTCCATGCCTCTGTCACGGTATAGATATGTGATAGATGGATGAGTCTAAAATTTTTTTTTCCTGCAACTTCTACTACAGTACTACCATGCTTAACGTTTGTAGCTATAGAATGTTTAAATTACCCACAAAAGCTACCATGTAATTTTATGCATACCAGGGCGTTCGAGTCAAACCGGGACTTGTGATGAAATTTCTGTAAAAGAAATTTACTATTACAGAAGACTTCGAGCACAGTACGGTGATGAGACTCTTAATCGCAGTAAAACACATGAACGGTGCAAACATTTTAAAGAACGCCATACATCCGTGAATGATCCCGGCCAAGGTGGTCCAGAGTCCACTGCAGTTGTTTCCGTAAACATTCAGCGAGTGAAACACCTGATCAGTGAAAATCAGCTGATAATTTTATGCAGAACAGACGCATCTGTCTGTGGGAACTGTACACACAATCATTCACCAACACCACTTGCACATTACAGGAACTCAGGTGGGAGTTATTGCCACATCCCCCGTACAGTCCTGACCTCGCTCCAATCTATTTCCACATGTTTGGGGCATTAAAGGTGTTCCTGGGAGGCCAGCGTTTAAGACATAAAGCAGGCAGTCTAATTATGGCCCTGGAGTAACTTTCTACCTTGATGGTGTCCAAGCAATAGTAAAATATTGGGATAAGTGCGTTAGTGTAGCAGGAGAGTATATAGAGAAATAAAGCAAGTTTTTACTCTCAGAACTATGTTCTGTGTATATACAGTCAAGCCCGAAAACACACACACCACAAACTACCTCAAATCCAAAAAACAGCTTAATGAGCTAGCTAAATATAGACAAGCGAAGAGTTTAACAAGATCCTTTCACTTACTCTAACTAATGAAGCCCCAAAGGAATGTCAAGACAGAACTGCGTTTCAGAGAAACGACATCTTCCAGCGCCGAAGCTGATAACACCAATTTTGAATTCATGAGCGAAAGTAGCATAATTACAGTACTGTATAGAGCTAGCTTGCTAGTCAGGATGTTGCACATCACATGCTAAGGGGTCTTGCATTTTTTATTTTTTATTTAGCTCAACTCTGATAAATTTCTTTGAATCCATTAAAAGTAGTTTAATGTTAGCATTTCACCAGGGAGGAAGACTGGCACCGAGACAGCAGGACAAGGACTGTCCAACAATAAAGCGGATGTTTGCTTTGGAGTGGAAAGTCAGCGCTATGTGTGTATGTGGGAATTTAATCGAAAACACTACAAGATTTAGCAATAAAGAGTGCAGGCTTATTAATTTGTAATAATCCTGTAGCTATTAATTATTAAAAACATAATAGACGCCCTAGAGGGACACTTACAGTATGTGTGTATGATTTAGCTACAGGCTGATGTGAAGCTGTGGAAGCTCGTGGATAAACAGAGATTCGTACTCCATTTTGGAAGATCAGTGCTCAGCTAAAAAAAAAAAAAAAAAAGGCAAGCAAACAAACAACAACAACAAAAAACCCATTAGAGCTTTCAGTACACCAACGCTCGAGCTTAGCAAAAAAAACCCCAAAAAACAACGACACTTTGCTATTTAATTTAAAACTTGACCTGCATACAAAGAATTAAATAACCGGTTGAGTTTTGCATCATTTTTCGTGTTGTATAAGCATTAATTAAAACCCGAGCGGCGTCTCTTGGGTGCGGTAGTCCACTCCACGAGTACAGCGAAGACAAATTGAACGCAACCTCACGCTAGAATTTTCCCCAAATGAAACGTGAAACCGCAGTGCGCTGTAATTAAGAAGACGATTGCCCCTTAAATGATCTCGAGTTTCCTCGAACCGCTCACTATTCTTTAATTTTTCATTCGGGGTCCCTTCATCCCTCACCTCATTTCAGAGCTTCTATCAACTACCAGACAAAGGTTTCCTCCCTTTACCCTCTCCATAGCAGTGGTGTGACCCTTGAGACTCGCACCAGGCGTCCGCAATCTAGTAACGATTACCTGCTCAGAGAGAAGCCTCTTTTTTTTTAAAGGGCTCTCAGAAATGCCGACAGAGAAACAAGGAGCGGGTGAGACCCCTGTCACAGACACTATCGACCTCGGCGAGACTTCTCGCAGGTGTCAGGAGGATATGTCAATAACCAGACTGTCTCTGCGAGACGGCAAACTAGCATTTTGCTAACTTTTGACACTGATCCAGTTTTATTGTTGTTTTCAAAAGTCGTGTACTGAATAAACTTCTTTTTTAACTTAGGTAAATAGGAACTGAGGAAATATGGGCATGTAGGTGGAGCTAGGAATATTAGAGCTCATTAACTGGCCAAATATCATAATCATAGATTCTTCCTCATAATAAGATAAGCTAATTTTTTTTTAACCAAAAAGGTTAAATTATTCCCTCCCTGCTTGCTCAAGACAACAATAATTTAACCCCCCGAGGGTTAAACCCCGTGTTAAAGTGCTCACTCTATTACCCAGAGATCGCAAGTTCGAATCCCAGGTGATGCTGTAGTCAGAGGCCTGGAGAGAGCTGATTGGCCGAGCTCGCTCTCAAACGGGAAGGATGGGAGGCACTTAGCGCTTCATCATTTGACAAACCTAAACTTTGCCATGTAATTTTGTTAGGCTTAAAATATTGGCCAGCATCTGGTGGATTATTAGCTCACTCTCTGAGGTAGATGGGAAACATTAGCCTAGTATAAGAAAATTATAATTATATAAGAAAATTATATCATTCTGTGTAACATTTCATTTTTTCATCTTCCGTCTAGTCAGCAACCAACAACCTCAAAGAAACTCCTCGGATATATTACTGTACTACACGATTCTTCATGAAACATGTGTCCTGTTTTTCTTATTTTTAATCTTCACGATAAAGATGGCGATCCTTTGATTCTTAGATTAGCCGCATTGTTCTAGCGGATGTGTGTGAAGCTCAGCACGTTGGATCTACAACAGTGTGAAACAGCAATAAAAACTGTTATAATGAAAGCTACTGTACGTAAAAAAAAAAAAAAAAAACCTGAATCATAATAGGAAGCCAAGAGCTCAGTGTGTCCTCATGAAGTTAAAGAAATCCTGCATAAATAATCAGGTTGATAATCAGAGTCGGTCGTTGTTGAGTTGAGAGATTTGTGCTGAGTAGAGACTCACACTTATTGGTTGAAAAACAAGAGATGATTGGAGGGATTACAGCCCTGACTTACTCACCTAATTCACTTATTTCATACCAGGTATTTAATTTTCAATGCATAATATTAAATATTTGTTTTGGACAAACTTGTTGGTTTTCGTCATTACTTCTCAAGCATTTGTATCATTTCAAAATTCGCTCAGCTTTATTCAATTCTTACAATTTTTTTTTTTGGTTACCTCAGCACACTTATACTACTGTGCAAAAGTCTTGACCCCTGCTCTCTTTTCTTTTCTTTATAATTTGCTTCCAAAGTGCCAGACCTTCTTGTATTTTGAATGTAGTTGTGAGAAATAGTTCTCCATATATTTTAAATATATTATTTATTATTTATTTCACAGTTTCACAACTTCATACTTCTTATCTATAATTAATATACAATCTAAGATCTACTATGAGTACTAAATCTTGTAGTAAAGATTTTTTTTAGAAATAGTTAAAAGGTGATATTATTACTGTATTTCCTTTTGTAGTCTTGAGGAATAGTTCTCCAGGCTTACTGAAGGCTCTTATTTTGAGTCCAGTCCCTGTACCTGAGCAGTTTCAGAGGGATGTCTTGTGTTAAGTCACACAGTGAGCTATGAATCATTCAAGCACAAAAAAAAAAAAAAAAAAAAAAAATCAACTAGCGAGAAACCGGTGCAGATGAGGACAGATGATCAGGCTGGTGTTACATAAGCGGTAAAACATTTGTTCCTGTTTCTTCCATTTAATCTTCATCATTAAATTGACATTAAAATAAAGAAATAAAATGAGCAATTTCTGGGAAACCAGACTTTTTGTTTTTTCATTTTCTCCCAAATTCTCACCCACCAGCCTGCAATCATATGGCAGCTCCTAACTAGTGAAGTTAAAGGCATGTAAACTTTAACCACACTTCCTTCCTTTCAAACTGCTTCATCACAGCGTAACCCATTCAGAGAAAAGCGCTATCCGCCCTCTTCTGCATACACGACCTGACAGGCTCCTATGATTGGTTAGTGTTTCTGTGATGGACAGGAGAAAACGTATTGTGTTCCAGCCATCCTTCCCAGCCGAAGAGCACGTCCAATTTATCCTCCTTGGCTCCTGGGCTGTGAAAGGCTGTAACATTTGATGATTTGTGATGTTTCTGAAAGCTATTGCAAAATTTTGGAAAATTTATTCACATCTGCGATCTGCGAATGTGAGTCAGCTGATACAGATTTTAAGCTTCCTGAGTGTGAGTGCAAGCCTGGAGCTCTACACCAATCTCCATGAAACATCTCAAAGCTGAACTGCTTTTGTACAATCAGGTTTTATTACTCCCCAGCTTAAAATCAAGAGGAGTTTAATTCCAGAGACGCACTCTCCTCCTTCTATGGCTAATGAATACATTTGTATGTTCAGTGCCGTTCGGTGCTTTTGATCTGCTTCTCTTTTCTCTCATCTACATCTTGGAGAGAAACTTTTTTTTATTTTTTATTATTTAAATAAAAAAAGTCTTCTTATGTTGTGCCTCTAGAGAATGGGTGAATAATTGAAACCTGAAAAAAAAGCAAAGAAGCAAGTGAAATTATAGCCTTTAAACACAAGCAGGGAGAAATCGGGCATGGAGAAGCTAATTACTGCTCTGTTTCAGAGGGACAGAATGACGTTTGACAAAGATGTAACAGGTGGCACTATTTGTTCGCCGACCGCAGGGTAATTTCGACAGGATCATAAGTGTTTGTGTTCGAGCTCGCTTGATATGAGGGAGAGGAAGAAGCAGCGGTGGTAAATCAGTGGGAGCAAACAGAGAACACCAGAGAATAGCACCTCGGAAAAGCAAGGGAGAGAACGAAAGTGGAAAGTTTATAACTGGCTCTGCTCTCCATTAGCCATCAATCACGGGAGGTGATGAGGACGAGCGATGGCAATCCGCTCTGCTGTCCCACCGCACATCAAACTTACAGCCGGGTATTATGGAGCACTTTCACGCCGCCATAATGTCGCCTTTCTCCCTGGTGATTTTCTGAAAACGCCTTCTCGGATTCAGGCATCTGTCCAAATGTCCAAAATGTTCCTCGTTTCCTCGGTTTGTGTGGGACGCTTGTAGGACGCAGGCCATGTGGCGGGAGCCTGTAATGTGACAAGCGATAAACATTAGATAGAGAAGCAAGAGAGTAAACTAGATTTTTCATGCATTTTATTGCACACTGTGGAACCATAATGCTGAAGCTTTACATGTTAAAGCAAACATTTATCCTCGAACCAATTCTGTCGCGTTGTGATTCTAGGAATGTGTGTGTTTTTTATTATCCTTGCGACAATTTATGTGTCGTTTTCGTTAAATGACATTTACAGCGAGACCCCGGACGCAAACGCTCCACGCATAGTCCCAGAATGCATTGCAGCTACGTTCGAACTGTATATGACGCAGGTCCAATGTTAATTCATCTCCTAAAATAACAAAAAAAAAAGACTTCTCAGAAAACTTCTGCACGTTATATGGAAGCCTCCGTATGGCGCCGTTCCTGTCGCCACATGAGGCAGTTATTATCAAGGTTAGCCTCTTTTGAAAGCTTAGAAAGCTTTTCAATAACACCAGGCTCTAGCCTCTGCAGAACGGAGCAGGCCATCCAGCCGAGACTTTTCATACTCTCTCCTAAAACAGGGCAGTAATGGCTTAGTTTAATGGCTTTAAACTACTCTCTCAGTGATCAAAGTCTCCCAGCGTTCCCCCGCAATGACTCACCTCAGCCGGCAACATGAAATCCTTTCCTCGTCCCACCTGTGAGGTTGTCACTGAGGTCTGGGAAAATGGAGGTTGTGGTACATGTCGCTGTGCTGCATCAACTTACAGCCAGAGAATACAATCGAGATATTTAATTGCAGTCACCAGCGTTGGAAAATAAAAAAGGTATTAAATGTGTTGCAGTAGCTAAGCTGCTACTCCAAAAGTGTAGCTTGTCAAATGGCGCGAGTAACAGCAAGGACATATTCTGTGGGTTTTTATTAAAGCAACGCCATTTCCTCGTTTTCAACTTTTCCACTCAAACACATCAAACACAAAGCAACATCCACCTTAACACAGCTCATTACTCATCGCTAATAGCCCTTATTATTTATCATACGGTACTTTTCGCTAGCTAGCACCTTGAACGCTAAAGAGTGTGTGCATGCTAAAAAACAGCAAAGGACATATGTTGTTCTACACAACTATGCTAAATTAGTTCCTTTTTTTTTCTCAAAAAGCGAAGAGGCTCTTCACTAGCGTTAGCAACACTTGCATTGTTGTTAGCGATTATCCAGCTGAACACTAACATTAACAGTAATCTTAAGTGGCACTGCTGACTTTGGCACAAAATCCAAAAATGCAGAATTCAATGGCAGAAAGAAACATTTATTAAAATGATAATAACTGACAAACAATAAGAAATAGAACCCTAGCGAAATCGATATGAGACAGAAAAAGCAGAACATGTATACCAACTCTTTAAGGTTAATTGATGGCTAGCTACTTTAAAAAAGGGTTGAACTTAAATTAGGTGAGTAATTAGGAAACATCAAACAAACATGGACAGAAAGTGAGAGAAGAGAAAAAAAATATTAAAAAGATCGTGAGATTGGGTGCCCTCTAGTGGCTCAGGGAGAAATCAGTATTTCAGTAAAATCAATAATCAGTAAATCAGTAATCAATATTTTACAATAGTTTATTTAACATTTGTATGCAGGATATTAAAAAAACTATTTGGTATCTATAAAGATTTTGTCTTTACCTAAAAGTAAACCATCTTATGAGGTGGTGATGAAGGTGGAGTTGATTAATTTCCAACAACTAGGTATTTATTTAGTGTTTATTTAACTAATGATTTAAATGTTTACATTCGTGACATGGTACTTTTTTACACTTATCTTAAAGTTTGTCACATATACATTACATGATACAGGGTCACCCACTGGGGCAGACCGTATTAAGGACCTTGCTCAAAGGCCAAATAGTGGAAGCCTGGTGAAGCTGGTGCTTGAACCTCCAACCTTCTGATCAGTAATCCATAACCTAAACCCTCTGAGTTACCACTGAGACTCCTTCTGTAATCCTCAATGCTGAAAATGTAATAATTTCACCAATTTCCAAATACCAAAATCCAGTCTTTATGCTCCCTAGCTTCCAAACTGAAGCCTTTTTTCTGATGAGTCTCACCAACAAGTGGTTTTCTTATGGACACACATAATTTGTAAAAGGGCACTATCTATAATCTATCAAGTCTCATCCTGTCTCAAGATGGCGCAAAGAAAAAGTAAGCTTCACGTTAAGAATGCAGCAAGCAGCTACTGTAGGTTTGTGATTTGGATTAGTACCCGTATCCTAGCGCTCTTTAGACGATCGCTCATCCCAGCTGAATGTAAAGTGGTGAATGTTGATTTTAATCCAGTTTTCCAATCTGAGTTACACCCCAGTGCCGATCCAGATCCCCGCTCTTCACTCTTCACACGCTGTTACTAAAATGAGTAAAAAAATTCTTATTTATTTCCAAAATGTATCTTTGAAGAGGATATTAAAAAAGCTAATCTCTTTCCAAAGTAACACAACCTCTAACGTCCAATGATTCATTCTGTCGGAGAGAAACTCAGACATGACTTGGAAAGCGAGATGAAAATTTGCAACTGATCAGGTTTCAAAATGCGCAACAGCGAGAGCAATGACCATGCAGGAATATGTGTGTGTGTGTGTGTGTGTGTGTGTATGTGTGTGAGGATTAAAAAGAACATTGCTGCATATAAAAAACTTTATATCTGTCAGTTGTGTTCAGGAATTCTGATAGTTTCTTATCTCTCCCAGCTGGTAAATGCTGATTTTTTTGTCCTACGAGACCTGAAAAAAATCTCAGGTAGGTTTCGGAACTGTAAAAGCTTCTGACGAGAATCTGAAAGTGAGAGAAACCTAGTCGGAGAATGAGGTTTACACCAAATGGACGCGTGCAGCTCTGAGCCAATGGAAATTTCATTATCTTGTGGCTTTCATAAGTTCCCCCCAACCTTGGCCTTTTCCACATTTTAATGTGTTGCAACCTGGAACTGAAACAGTTTTGACTGGTATTACACAAACTAGAACTTAGAAAGTAGGGAAAAACATCAGTATTAATTGTAAAATTACTTGAAAATAAATATAACTGTTCTGCTTACCTTTATGTCAGAACTCGGTCAGACCAAAACCAGTCTCTGAAAATTTTCTGTCTGTATATCTTTAAGTCTGTCTGGACAGAATTTGGCACAGCATCACACAAAACTGGATGGACAGAATTTGATGAAACTTCTGTATTTGTCTGGAATTAAATTTTCAAATAAAATTTGCCAAAATTAAAATCAAAATGTTAAGTAGAAGGGAAATTATGAGCACTTATGGGCCAGATTATGTCAGAGCATAAGGTGGGTGTGGCTATACGCATCACTCAATAGAGCCAATCAACGCAATAGTTTAATAGAAATGACCATAATGACCATATAACAATGACCATGTAACTTGTAATGACAATGTAACTTTCGAAAACTAAATCTTCAAAGATGTATGAACTGATCATTGTATGTATATTTTTCGTATTGGAAGTTTAAAACCAGTTTGTCTCATATGTTCCAAAACCATGGCACTAAAAACAAGCAGTAATGTGGAACGCCACTATAAGATTAGATTAGAGCAAACATATCTGCAGCAGTCCGAGATGAGGGCGTGTAAAATACCCGAAATGAGAGCGCTAAAATCAAAATGTTTCTTTGATTTCTTTGAATTAATAAGTTAGACAGAGTTCTGCGGTACAGAAAGACAGACAGACATGTACGTGAGCTTCAACCTCAAATAATAATAATAATAATAATAATAATAATATCACTGATTACATTAAAGATCAGCAGATAATTTTTAGCTTTAACATTTTAACTATTTCTACAAACTCTTCAACCGCCAAAGACGCGTACTAACGCTAGTCCACAATAAAGTAACGCTCTACTGAGCAGGACGATAATTTTAACGTTACCCATAAGCACAAGCACATGTTACAAGGCAAACAAACATCATGTTTTCGTAACAGTAAAAATTTTTGTTGCATTTTTTGAAGTGCTATGTTTCTTTTGTCCATGAGTGTAAACAGTTTAAAAGAGTCAACCTTTGTGAACTTAAAGTGTCAAAGTGACTTGAAGAAAATACCTAAAGCTACAGAAGATCTATCAAAACAAGTCCAGGACAGTTTATAAGTTCTGTAAAAAAAAAATTTTGATCAGGGTTTGGTTGTTAAAAATATCCCAAACTTTGAACATCTCACAGAGCAACACAAAGTCCATCAAGCCATCAGTACTACCTCTTGCAATACAGCATACTTTTATGTGTAGGGTCACACGGCCTGGAGACTCTCCCAGGTTATCATGGTACAACATGGTACAATCAGGACATCATGGTACAACTCAGGGCATACCCTGGAGGGGATGCCATGGCACACACACACGCACACACACACACACACACGCACACGCACACGCACACACTACGGGCAATTTGGAAACATCAATCAACCTACACTACACTACTTTAGGAAAAGACTGGATATTCTGGAGGAAACACACCAAACCAAGCATGGCGAGAACATGCAAACTTGTGCAAAACAGTGCGGCCCAGTGAGCCAGCATGCCACCACACCATTTGCTCAATAACCAGAAAAGTTAAAGGAGATGATTAAACCATTTCCTGAAGTAGATCTAATAAAAATCATAGCTTGTGAAAAGAGTCGAAGCATCCTACCACCACCTTGCTTCATTGATGCAAATACTTTTATTATTATTATTTTTTATTTTTTTTATTATTATTATAATTATTATTTTTAACAAATCAATCTAATTATTATGTTTTTAGTTGCTTTGTAAAAATTCTTGATTTAAAATCCTGAATTTGGTCCATTTCTGCTCTACAAAGCAAAGCTCTCAGCAAACGAGGGCTACAAAGCTAACTAGCGTCTAATACAAGGCTGAATCCTAAATCCCTCTCTAACCCCTGATGAAGGACACTATTTGGAGTCTGGAGCAAGAAGTTCTACACTCTTAATAGAGCACAAGCTTTCTATTTAACCCTGAAACAGTTAGTTATTAATTAGAAAGCTTGAAATGTCACAAATGCTAGTAAACACCACCAAATCCCAGAGGAATCACATATTTAAACAGCGTCTGATGTCAAGTTACAAAAAATTTTTTTTTTTTTGCAAATTAATACCCTTATTACATTCTTCATCAATTTCCACACGCTTTTTTCTCTCTTTTGCATAAGTTACAAATTATGTCCACCTTGACATACAGTACTGCTAGCTAGCAATAGCTAGGCTACTCTTTTATCTGTGTGACAAGGCATCAGGTAATCCAGTAGGTTAATATATGATCATCAGGTAATCTTTCTATTATTTCTTTGATTCAAAATAAACCTCGACTGTAATTATTTACGAAAATACACAGTAGCCCAGTAAATTTTTTTCCACGGCCTGCTGTTGTGACTGATGTCATGTGACTCTAAAAGGACAACATGTCAAGGTTAGGACGTTATTTACACACTTCCTAATAAAACCATGTTTAGCATAGCAATTTAATCCGGACGTAATTTTCAGTAAGCGGATGCTGCTGTGACTGATAGCGTTACCTCCATGTGCGAGTCAGCGTATCGGAGGAGAAGCGCATAAATCCAGGAGAGAGGGGCAAAAAAAAAAAAAAAAAGCCAGCCACAACATTGGAAGACATACATCTTCATAACTCGTAAACAACTCCAAGGGACAGCTTTAATTGGATTTCTCAATCAATTTGCAGGGGAGACAAGATATACACTGTGAAAGTAGATAATCTTGTGAGCTGAAGTAATAATGGCTTTTCTGTCTTATTGATCATCTGTTGCGTGCCTCGCCACGGTCCCGACTTATGCCGCGAATCCGGGGAACAGTTGGTCGCCATCTGTTATCGCGTTCAGGCTGATCAATTGTTTTTATTTCCTACTCGGTTTTACACATTCGAAGGATGAAAATAAACTCGGAACAGCTTCCGGGAGGGCATTTATCTGATTAGTGAATCGATGATGCGAAGGCAGAGCGCTGGCGATCGCCTGATAGGCGATGTGTGGCACCTTACACAAACCCTGATGTAAATAAAAAAAGAGAAAAAAATCGGGGTAGTCTTGTAAATAGACAGTATGCATGTGTGTGTGTGTGAGTGTTTTTTTTATTTTTTATATGATTAACAATTATACTATGTCAAAGTTTACAATCATGACATGATTAACTTTTTAAATGCAATCGAATCTCTACATGGCTTGAAGACTGCTTTAAATTAAAAATTAAATGTTAAACACTTTTGATGTGAATCATCCAATAGGACTGACGCTTTGCAGCGGGAACTCACCATAGTTGTAGAAGGAGAAAAAAATGTTGTAAGTTGTAAAAAAAAATGTAATAAAGCATTGGTCTTTAATGAACGATTACATGGTAACGTTGACAAATTGCTGCTGAATAAGAGGAATAAAAACACTTCAGGACGTACTTGTTGGTATTTAACGTCAGCGCTGCTCTTTCTAACCCAGAGCGTAAACAGTTATTACGGATAGTTAGGCTTTTAATTTGAGAAATCAGGATACGTGGGATATAAGCTCTAAAAACCAACAAAGCATTGATGTAACGCGAGAATCTGAAATTTGTTGGACACGGAGGAAAGGCGAGACAAGTGTAATTCCATGCGAAGTCTTGTACTTATTTCTATCAGGTGGCTTGTAAACTAACAGCTCCGGGGGCCGAAGTGGATGACAAATATTGTTCATAATGGCTGAAAACTAATGAAGCATGAGATGGCAGCAAGAGCTACAACACGGCCAGAGGCTAGCTCACTCATTCCTCTCTCTCTCTTTCTCTCTCTCTCTCCACTTCTCTGCAGTTCCTTACTTCCTCTTTTCTTATATTTTTTCCCCCTGTACTGAATCCAGGGCATTTTTAAAGTGAACTTGGCATGCCGTTGAAACACCCGCATTTGTCCGCTAAGCCTGACATAAGACCAGTGTCATGTAACGAGCGTGAGCCGGAGGCAGTTGGATGCAATTTCTGACTTTCTTCATCGGAAAAACCCGTGCTCCAAATCCACTTTAAAACATAAAAAAAAAAAAACCCAGACACAAGCACCCAGGGTAAACTCCACATCCTCATCAGCCGTCCTTACTCATATACTCAGACTGCAGGCAGAAAAGACAACAACAAGTGGAGCTTGAAACAACGAAGTGGTTTTATATTCCAAATCACATCCACAGAAGAAAAACTCTCCACGTTGCTCTGTTATCGGAAAATAATCACAATGAAACAGATTCGCTGTTATCGCGCAACAGTGTTTTTGTTTTTTATCTGTTTCGAGTTCCATTTAATCTTCTATACACATTCTTCTTCTCACGCGTATTATAGCAAGGCTTTCCTTTATTGGTGTTCCGTAAAGACTTTCACATGGAGGAAAAAACTCCTTGTAGCTAACACTGGAGACTCCATCAGTACAATAAACCAGTGATACAGATTTCCTTGTGGTTCATGATGTAATCTGTTTATGTCACAGACCTGGCAATGTGAATTAGTTTTTTTTTTTTTTTTTTTCTTTTACACAGAGGCAATAAGCATGACAACATTAAATAAACGTCTTCTTATGGAAATTATTTGGTGCAACTGCCTGATCACATATCAGAACTGAAGAAAAAAACAACAGTGATCAGTTTATCACCTGTGCAAATATATAGATATAAACATCAGGAATCAAATTCCTTATGTGTGTCAACATACTTGGTGTATAAAACTTGTTTCTGATATATATACGATGGAACCTCGGTTCACGAACGTAATTCATTTCTAAATTCTGTTTCGGTCGATTCAGATTTTTTTCATAGGAATACATTTAAATAGAATTAATCCGTTCTCCATCATTATGCACCATATTTAACTTTTGATTTATTTTGTTCACATCACAAAATAATTAAAAAAAAGCCTTAATTATACAAAAATAATACAACACCAAATATAAAAAAAGCTGCACAGGAGAGAGTGAACAATTCATTTTTAACATGCACTGTACATGTACTGTTAACACACATTTTTTTTTTTAGGGAGACTCGCTGACGTGAAGGAACGAAGGAGAGGAAGACGGGTGAGGAGGAGATTAATGTTTAAAAGGAGAGTCCTCTTCCATAATGAAACTGGGTAATTCTCCTTCAGGGGTTTTCTCTCTTTTTTTGTTTCCTGGCCTGTGGTTCGTACATGGCTGATGGTTTTATTAAAAATCTATCTAGAGAGGTTAGTTTTTTTCTCGGCTGCACAATTGCGCAATTGCACTGCAAAAAAAAAGATGCCACATTATCGTTCATAAGGTGTAGCACTCTGTTCACAAACACAGTTTTGTTCGGATGATACTTTTCAGCAAATGCTTGGTCGTCACTCCAGTTTGCACAAAATTCTTTTATCAAGTGAGCAAAACTGATACGCTGTGATGCACTCATGCCTTTGTTCAGCTGACAGTGGTTTCTGGGTTGTGTTCCGAGGATGGATTTTATGCACTGTGAACTGTA
>JAOVVB010000023.1:16274969-16289437 GCA_028570985.1 Heterobranchus longifilis | reverse complement strand
GCAAGGCCACAGTTGTAACCACTAGGCCACCGTGCTGCGTTGTTCATCGTAAATAAAGCTATAAATGCTGTCAGTTCAAGGACCCGAAATTCAGTGTTTGCATTTAAAAAAAAAAAAAAATTTATATATATATATTAGTTAATTTTTTTCTTTAACCCCTACCAGAGAAAAAGATCATCATCCACCACCACCACCACAGGAACATACAGTACGCTAGACATCAAATCTCGAGAGCGCTAAACTTTAAACCTGACACGGCTCGATCCCCTGCTGTGCTGTATCTACATTCAGAATCGTTTCTTTACACAAAGGCTTGTCACATTGAATAGGGTTCACCGACTGCATTCGCTTACATTTAGTCCGTCACCTGATTTTATTTCGGCACAGCAGTTAACGCAATTATCCAGTGTCAAAAACGGCTGTCACAGCTCGTGCTGAAAGCCTGCATTACTGCCTGTCAGTGCGAGCTGATGCCTCTGTGATCATGTTAATAATATGGGGAGCAACTCGTTGAACATTATAACAGGCCATAGTTAGGGAATGAGTATCCACATCGGTCATTCCTGACCATCTGCTGCGAAATCCATTAGCATGGTGTCACTAGCGTACGCACACCCGGACCTCCTTTGCTTCTCCGCTCATCTACAGCCCAGTTTTTTTGGACCCGTGTGTCTGCTTCTGTTTCTGTAAAACACTTTAGGTTAACCAGGACGTCCTCGCGGCTAATGGAATGTAACGCACTACAATGGCATATTAACACAGACCACCGAATCACGAAAGTACATCAGAGACTATATTTCCTCAGACAATTGAGAATCTTTGGGGCTCGTCTTCTACGATTCTAAACATCCATCATGGACAATGGTGTGTGGTGTGATAGCGCGGACACCCAAACAAGGGAAAACAAACTATTGAGATACAAGCACACAGAAATGATTAGGGTCTCCTCAGGAAAGATGCCTGCATTATGTTCATGGGGGAAAAATGTTTCTCAAGGAAAAACAAAAGCATGCTTGATGTATTCCACATTGATGCTTTGAAGGGCCTGTGATATGAAACACACTTTACTTACTCATTATGTAAAAGCATTAAAATAATATTCCTGACACAGCTCTTAAAAACAGTAATCAAATCTCGTGAAAAGCAGCTTGTAAATCCCTGATAATTATCCTGGCTAGAAATACCTTGATTAATTAATTATATTCACCACACGTTCCCACACATTCTAGAAACATCTTTGGATGTACCCAGAGAGCCAGGAGGTAACTAGAGAGCCAGGATGTATGCGGAGAGCTAGGCAGTCAGTGGACAGCTAGGAGGAAACCATGAGGAAGAGCCATGAGGAAAACAGAGAGCCAGCCAGTAACCAGAGAGCCAGGAGGCAACTGGAGAGCCATGATTTAACCAGAGAGCCAGACAGTAACCAGACAGTCAGGAGGAAACCTGAGAGCCAGGATGTACCCAGAGAGCCAGGATGTACCCAGAGAGCCAGGATGTACCTAGAGAGCCAGGAGGTAAACACCGAGCCAGGCAGGAACTGGACAGCCAGGTTTCCAAGAAAGTTCAGAAGATGTTTCTAGAATGTGGGTATTAATTAATTAATCATTCATTATTTCGGATAATGCTTTATCCTGGTCAGGGATATATGAATCTAGAGACCTTTCCATACAAGAAATACTGTGTAAAATGATAGTACACCCTAAATGGAAGAACAGACCATGACAGGAGAAGACAAATTCATGAAATCAGTCATCACAATTAGGAACAGGTTAGAGTAGCCAATCTACCTAATTACATGCTTTGGGAGGAAACTGGAAAAGTGACAGGCTACTAGAGAGTCAGGAGGTAACTAGAGAGCCAAGAGGTAACCAGAGAGCCAGCAAGTAACTGGAGAGCCAGGATTTACACAGAGAGCTAGGCAGTCCCTGGACAGCTAGGAGGAAACCCAAGAGCCATGAGGAAAACAGATAGCCAGGCAGTAATTAGAGATCCAGGAGGCAACTGGAGAGCCGGGATTTAACCAGAGAGCCAGACAGTAACCAGATAGCCAGGAGGAAACCTGGTAGCCAGGAGGAAAACTGAGACCCAGGAGGCAACCAGAGAGCCAGACAGTAACTGGACAGCCAGGAGAAAACCCGTGAGACAGGAGGAAACCAGCCATAACTGCATGGCTGTGATTGTGAATCCAAATTTTTTCCCTGTGTCGTTTGTTTTTTTAGCACAGTGGTGTTGCTAACAATGTCGTACTGAATTTTTTTTCAATATTATTTTCTTCAGTTTGATTGTATTTCATCCCAAAGAACCTTGTTATCACACCCACTCTGGAAATCAGCAGATTCTACACTGTGTACTTCTCTAAGCTGAGTAAGTTTCCCATCACTGGACGCTGATTGGGTGTGCACTAGAATCTCTCTCTCTCTCTCTTTCTCTCTCATTCCATGACAGTTTTAGCATTCCAAGTGCTTTATGAAACCTAATTGCATTATTTGAGGCTGGAGTCTACGAAAAAGTAATTAAATTATCTACGGGTCCCTCAGAGGGGAAAGAGAAACAGAAAGCAGCGTCATGAATTATTCATATAATGTAGCGGGAGCTCATTAAGTAAAATGGACAACTTCATGTTTGTGATTACTGTTTTTACTGTAACGTGTAATTAAGCATTCCAGAAAAAGACTGCATGCTGATTTTAAAGGTAAACAGAAAGTCACTTTTTAGTTTCGTTATAAATAGCGTTGGGTTCCGACAATAAATCACTCGCAGTAATTAAGGCGAAGTAACCGGCCAGCGTGTCACTGAAACGCTGATTTATTGTTGTAAAAGTCCAGCTCCGTGCTGCGTCGCTGCTCTAATTTGTAAAGAACGCTTAAAATGGTAGAAACTGTACCTATTATAGCAACATCATTATACACCGTTTAGGCTGCATTTCTACACCAGTCACAGCTTAAAACTTTATTGCAGTTCTGATTTGAGCATGTGTGTGTGTGTTAAAGTAGGTGTGTTATTTAGATGTCAAGAATCCAGACTGCCCTGGCTGAAACATGTTGAAAAATACTGTGGATTTAAATGTACTGACAATTATGTTCACTGCTGTAGCTTCTGGAAAATGTCCTGCTTCTCTTCAGCATGGCTGTGCAAACATTCTATCTAAAAGTTCTCTGAGATATCCAATGCCATGTTTCAGCTTAAAATTAGAAATATATATGATTAGGCTGACAGTTTGTGGGATATAAACTAGTTATGAGGGTCTGTTCGCCTGCTTCTTGCATGTCCGACTGCTACCATATTTTTAGCATGTTGATCATGACTCCAGAATGAGTCCATGTAGTGCCCTTGTTCAGGGATTAGAGAGGAATCTGGGATTCAGCCTTGGGTTATAAGCTAGTTAGCTTTGTAACTTGTGTTAGCCCCTGAATAAAGAAGTGAGGTGAGTCATGAACCTGTCAGCAGACTGTTGGAAGCGCATGCTCACGGTAATTAGCAGGAATTGAACAATTGAAACACAACATGGCCAGTTCATAAGCAACTTGGAACGACTTAGAAGCAGTTTTTAAGGAGACTGTGTGTTGTTTAAGATGACATCAGGTTATCAGATGTGTTTTCTTGGTGAAAGTGCGTCCATAACTGGTTTTGAATGTGGGTTTTGGCAGGCCGCTGCCACTGAATCGTTCAGACCGTACCAGCCTACTTTTTCACCCATGGTTAGGGGTAATTTGTACTAGAAGTGTGTATGTGTGTGTGTCTGTTCAATCCCCTGTCCTGCTCCCAAAGGACTTCTGAGCCATCACGTCCACTCTCAGATGAATTCCAGCCAATCCCATCTGGTCTAAAAGGAATTCTAAACCATGCTGTTTGCTCCAGAACAAATTCTGACCAATCCTGTCTACTCATATACAAATTCTAAACAATCCTCTATGATCCAATTCTGATCAGTCCATTATTAATTAATTAATTAATTAATTAATTAATTAAGCAGTCAATTATTAAGTCGCACATGTCAGTTTTGTGGTATTTTTTGCTTAAAATATAAATAAATAGATAAAAAAAAAATCAGTTGATAAATACGTTATCTTCCTGAATCCAACAGAATGGAGAATGCCTAAAGATTGATTTAAGGCACTCTAAGAAAGACTATCTAATCTGGCTACTTCAGTTGTGATAGGAAACCTTGCTACATATTTTTTTGCCATAAGTTTAGCGGCTTTTTTAGGGGTGGCAGGGAAATCCTGGTGGTAAAATGAGCCCGAGGCGTCCCTTCATAAACAAATTCAGTAATAAACTTGGTATTAAAATGAATGGAGCTTATTGAACCAGGAACCTGAAAACATCGATAACTCAAATCGGCTAAAATGCGACATAATAGCTGATTTGATGTGACGGGTCACAAATAAATTCTGAACAATGCCACCATTTCTCATATAAATTGTAACCAGTCTTGTCTGGTCCCAAAGGATTTCTGACCTATCGTGCTCACTCCAAACGGAATTCTCATTAATCCAGGTTGGTCCAAAGGGATTTATAAACAATACTGACTGCTACCAAGAAATTCTGCCAATCCTATCTGCTCCCAGCAACCCTAATCCCACCATCTCCCAAAGGAGTTCCACCAATCCTGCTTGCTTTGACCAGTCTAAACCGCTCCTGATCAGTATTAAATGGGTTAAAACACTTACCACAATAAACGATTCCTAAAGCCTGTGGCTGGTTTGAAGTTGCAATCAGGATGGCAAGTATTAGTCTTATGATGGTAACTGTCAGCCTGTGTTTTCCACAAGTCACCTCTAAAAAGCCCCTCAGTCAATATTAAGGTCACTACAAGCCAAAAGCCACATTCACTTGTTGTTGTTTTTTTGTGTCTCCCTTAATGCCTTGTGTGAGACAACAAACAAAGCAGAGGCTATTGGCATGCTGCAGGCTGGCATGTCTTGTGCCAGTGTTGTCACATGTTTTGGAGTTAGTATACTACACCACTGTGTCTCGACTGTAAATGAGCTTACAGGCTGCTGGACAGATCAGCCTCCAATATCCTCTTGTCCTTAGGTGACCTCTAAACAAACAGAGCAACATCAGGAGATGCTGTTAGTCTCCGCCCTCCTGTGGCGGCGAAGTTTAGTAGGAACTGGACGTTTCCGGATATTGGATATTCCGGTAAAGCTCATGTGAGAACTGTAGTCTCTGAATCTCTGCACTTAGTTCACTCTTTATAGGACTTTCCAGACTTGTCCTATTCACCATTAGAACTAATAGAGTTTTTTTTTTTTTTTTGTTCTTTGGTTAAACTGGGGTTCTAACTGTTGTGGAAGTTTCATTCAAGTTTCATTCTTTCACAAAGAACATGTTCCTTAAATTAAGATTAAACTATTTACACAGAGAAATGATTTTTCCACCTATCCCAGTTAGAAAGCTGGGGTCAGAGCACAGGGTTACAGCACCCATGGAGCAGACAGGGTTAAGAGCCTTGCTTGAGGGCTCAACAGCAGGAACTCGGCAGTGCTGGGGTTTGAACCCCCGAACTTCCAATCAGTAACCCAGAGCCTTATCCGTTGGAGCCATCACTACCCCATGTAGGGTGCATCCATTTTCTTCCACAAAGAAAAAAATTCCAGTAGAGAGATAGTTTTTATTAATATTATTATTATTATTATTATTATTATTATTATTTATTTATTTGGTTTTTCATGATAGTGTGTATTCTTAGGAAAATGTGTTTCTCATGGATTCTTAGGATGAATATGGGATTTGGCTTCCTTAACTTTAAATTGGGTGATGAACCACATTTGATAATTCAAATTTCATTTGTCACAGTCATACACAGTATGATATGCAGCGAAATTCTCATTTGACTGCCTGCGACATAAAAAGAAAGATTTCTCTGCAATTAAATAAATTGAACTAGAGAGTGCAATGAAATAAAAAGAAAGAATTTTCCAATAAAAGTAATAAGAATATGATTTTTTTTCTAAACATAAAGATGATTAAAATTCAGGCAAAAAAATGTACAGCATTTACAATAACTCCCGTGGCATTTGTATATTTTTGTTTTTTGTGTATATTTATATTTTCCTATTTTTGCACATTTATATGTTTAAATAGATGTGCCTTTAACTTTATCTGTGTTTATTACATATTTTTTATGAATAAACATTTTGGAAATTTTTGTTACCCTTGACAGGCAAGAATCCATATCCCTTTATAGGGCCCTCATTGAAAGAAACATCAGAAGATCTTTGATATATAATTTATCCATCTCGGAACCTGTGTAGTCTAACTAGGGACCATGGTGACCGTTGCATTTATTCACATTTGATGACCGTGGTACAGAACAAATAGACAAACATTCACACATGCATTCACACATGCATTCACACATTACAGGCACTTTGGGGACACCAATCAGCCTAATGTGCATGTCTTTAGATTGTGGGAGGAAACCGGAGTACTCGGAGGAAACCCACCAAGCATGGGGAGAACATGCGAACTCCATGCACAAAGACCCAGAGGCGGAAATCGAACCCAGACCCTGGAGGGGCAGGGCGACAGTGCTAACCTCTACACCACTGTGCCGCACCACTAATGACACGTGTGTTCCGACTCCTTTCTACCAGAACCAGCATTAACCTTTTTCTCAATTTGAGACAATCCAGGTCAGCCTTCACTCCCCACATACTGTACATTAATGACCATCGGCCACCCATGCCCCTGTCGCAGGTTCACCGCAGTTGCTCTGACCCTGTCCTCTAGCCATCACAATTTGGCCCTTGTCACAGTAGCTGGAGTTATAATATCTCATTAAAATGGCACCTGGAAGTGGGCGGAATATATTAGGCAGGAAGTCAACATTTATTTCCTGAAGTTGATGTGTTGGAAGCACAAAAAATAGTGTAAGAATTTGAACGACTTTGACAAGGTTGATGTCTAGACGACAGGGTCAGAGTGACTCCACAAGTCTTACAAAAGGTTTGAATGATGCCCTAAAAAGGGTTAAGAACTTGTTGTAGGGTTGGAGGGTTCTCCAGAAACCATCAAAGTTTCAGAATGTCCTAAGAGATCTTCAGTATAGCTGAATTTTTTTATTTTTTTTGCTAAGAAAGAAAACTTTTCTCTCTGCCCCCATTCCACCCTTAAAGGACACGAGCTTTGTAGCAATGCTACAGTAACACTGCTAATAATTAATGAAATTTCGCAAGGGTGAGTTAGCGTTATGCAAATGAGGTCATACCTAATCTCTCCAATTAGCTTTCATCTGCTCTTTATTATAAGGACGTATCCCCTTGAAGTGCATAAAGTATTTACACAACGGAAAGTTAGCTAGTCAGCAGTTTAGTGTGAGGGGGAAAATCATCTTATCTTAAAGACAAGAGCAGAAGAAAAGAAGAAGAAGAAGTGGCTCGATTAAATGAAGCGGAAAGCACAGCGAACACTTCACTTCTGCATCGATCAGATGACAGGGAAAAAAGAAACGCAGCGTCTGGAGAAGTGGGGGGAAAGTGAGAGCGGTCAATCTGGATTGTACAAAATGGCCCTGGGATGTGAACACAGCGCCATATGGGAGAGAACCAGTGCATATATTTTAACGCTACCACCAAGTTATGGCCTCCAGCTGAGATAACCGAATTAGCGTCAGCAGCAATAACTGCTCGGGTGTTGAAAGCGAGGAAAGCGAAAGCAAGATGACAGCACGAAGCAAAGGATATTTCCGATTCCGCTCAGCATCTGTGTGTCTTTAGGTTATGTGAGAGTGAGAGCAGAACCACACTAAAGCCTTATCTCTGGAGAACATTTCTTAAATGTCATAAATGGAGCAAAAATACACTGTTTTCAGGGTCCTATGTAGAATCTATATCCATCCATCTAGGAGCCTCTTGTAGTCCAACTAGGGACAGTGGAGGCCAGTGGTGTTTTCCATTGTATCTATTCCCATTTTTTGACCTTGGTGGGACCTTCACACATGAACTCACACACTATGGGCAATTTGGGAACGGCAATAAACCTAATCTTCATGTTTTTAGACTGTGGGATGAAACCGGAGTGCCCAGAGGAAACCCACCAAGCACGGGAGAACATGGCAGGAATCGAACCTGGACCCAGGAGCTGCAAAGCAACATGCTAACCACTGAACCACCGTGCCGCCAGAACCTATATGAATTTGCCTAAAGATACAAATCAAATGAGATCAAATCAAAAAGATAAAAATTCTTTTGATTGTGTAAAGCTGCTTTGCGACAATGACAATTGTTAAAGGTGCTATACAAATAAAATTGAATTGAAATGATTATTTAGTGTTATTTATAATTTAGTGTTAGTTATGATTAAATGTTTATGATTATGATTCATGATTTAGTTTATGATTGATATGATCATTTAGTGTTTTTTTTCATTTTTTTTCAACAGGGAACAAATTAAAGAACACATACAGTAAAAGGGTTTATTAATCATTCCTTGGATATGCCAGGGAAATATAATGTTTTAGTGTTCTCCTTTGAACAACATGAATCAAAGAATATTTTACAGTTTAATAATGTAATCTTTTAGAAGGTTCCTTGTGGGTTCTTTGGATAGATTATTGTTCTAAAATGTTTTTTTTGGGTTGAATTTTCTCATGTCGAGTCACGACATCCCCACGAATCAAAGAGCAATTTCCCAGAACCTCCCACAGCTGGGGAGCCAAGAGAGAGCTGATTGGTCGAGTTTCTCTTGGGGATGAGGGAGTTTACGGGTGGCGATCCTGCACTCTCGCATCAGTCATGATGCTAGCCAATCATGGGCATGATTGCTGGGTGGTTGAAGCTGGGTGGTTGAAGCTTGATAGAGAGTGACCTAATGATCTAAAGTAGCGGGAAAAATGTGAAAAATTTAGCATGGAATATAACAAAAAAAAACATAAATTTAAAATCTAGTTTAACTTAGCATGTTTATAGTTTTTTTAAACGTTTGTTTTTTATGGTTAAGAAAAAAAAAACACTTTCACACGTTTCTTCACGGGATCATGTAGTCATGAAAACACGCTTGTGTCTGTTTTTTTTTTCCCTTCCTTCCGCGGTTCACAACGCACTCGAATCCATTTGCATAATTTAATGGATTAGTCCAATTATTCATGCGTGACGCTGTTGTTTACTGGGTCTGCTGCCTTGTTAGCTCTCAAACCACGTGTTCCTCCATTCTGCAGAAGATAAAAAAAAAACAGACACTGGAAAGACACACACACAATCGCTCAGTCACACACACACACACCCACACTAACCCATAACATTAACCTACAATGTGATGCTGCTGTTTCATCATGATGATGACGGAGAGATTTATTGATGCTCTACTCCTGCCTTGCCAATAATAGAATACAGTCTAATGGAAGCAGACAACATGATGCGCAAGCACACACACACACACACACACACACACACACACACACACACAAACAGTATTTCAGTCCTTAGCTTAACACACACACACACATGCACACAGATTGCTGTAGATTTGATTTTTGCAGCCTCATCCTGCCAGGAGGCAATTCATATTCGGCGCTATTTATGGTTCCCGTTGCGGGCATCAATATCGACTTGACACATTTTTGACACGCAGCCAACTGCAGAATCAGAACCGCCGAATAATTTCTTGTTCCCTCCCTGCCGACTTTATTTAGCACCCTGACATCAGTTCTGTTTATTTATTTATTTATTTATTTATTTATTGAACATGAAGCATCAGCGATATTTCTCCAACAGAGGTCTGGATCTTCTAAAAATGCCTGTGTGATCTGTTCAGCGGTGCGGATTGAGTTGGAGGTTCAGCAGGGTTCTCGGTTCCGTTCGATAAAATAAAAAGAAGCATGCTGTCTCTGCTTTAGAAGGTTCAAAGAAAGAAAAAAATAACTTTTTTTTAAGGATTCTTCACTAACACGTATGAACATAAGTGTTTGTCAAGGGTAATACTCTTTAAATGACTGGATTAAAAAATTTTTTTTATAAGAAGACATGGTTTAAGGTTCCACATAGAACCTTCTGTTATAGGGTTCTCTGATCCTTAGTCCTAGGTTAAACATTTTCCCCAAAAAATTTAAACTTTAATAAATAAAAAAAATTCTCTTGACATCATTTTTTTATGAATAGAGTTAATAGCTTGGGATCTACAGTACATAGAACCTTTGAGGGTTCCCCAGACGAAGAATTATTTGAGGGTTCTAGGTTTTCGGTAATGTTTTTGCCTTGGAAATTTATACTCGTGCATAAAAATTGTGTTTCCTAGAAGGAGCATTGTAAGATACTGTATGTAAACTCTCGGTTGTGATGTTCTGCTTAAAACTTTCAAGGGTTTACGAGACAAAAAAAACCCACTAAAGTTCTAGGTTAAACTCCCTCCACCTTAATAATGTATACTTTTATAAAAAAAAGTACACGGGAGAGTAAAAAATGATCAGGGTGTAGTATTTATTTAAATAGACTTTTAGAAAAAGACAAATCCATAATTTTTTGGCATAATCTCTTTGCTTTTCAATTCACTTTGTCCATCTGTTTCCAAGCTTTAGTATTCTCTCGTTAAAATGTTTTACTCTGAGTTGTGAGCCACGAATGCGCCGCTGTCTTCACTTCTTCATCAGAAGTGAATCTGCATCTTCGTAGTTCTGCTTTCAAGGGACTGAACAGGTGAAAGTCCGATGGCGTGAGATCAGGACTATAGTGAGGACGCTTTAACACCTCAGAGTGTCGACAGTGTGGGCAGAAGTGTGCGGACGAGATCACGACGCCCTCGGATATCAGTCCTCTGTGTTTAATCTGATGTTTAGTCTTCAGCTCTTCAATAAGTGTCTCACTGTAACGAGCACTGCTGATTGTTGAACCTTTTTCCTGATGATGTTCCAATACTTCTGGCCCTTGATATTCCCAGAAAACTGTAAGCGTTGATGAATTTTCCAGCTGACGGTCGACTGTTGAACTTTTTCTCGGTCGGTGATTGAGGATGTTTCCGTTCCGTACTCTGCCGTTTACTCTCAGGATCAGAGTGATGAATCCGTGTCTCGTCACCAGGTAACGATTCTCTTTGAGAAACTTTCATCTTCCTAAAACCGAGTATTGGTGTGAATTTTGTTTGCAGATAATCAAAAACGCTTCTGTTTATGCTGTTCCGTGAGTTTTTTCGGCAGCAGGTACAACCTCAGACCACAAAAAAAAACACACAAATCACTGCACGCTGCTCTTCTCAATTCTTCTCAAAGTCAATTTTTGCTCACACCTCAGTTACAAAAGAACTGATGAAACATGTTCACACCTGCAGGGCAGTGACTGGAGAGACAGGAGCCTTGAACGGAAAGCGCAGATGAGACAGTGCGGATCATTTTTGACTTACCCTGGTATGTTCCTTACAAGTTTTATAGATAAATGATAATTCTTAGCTTGGCTTCTACACAGAACATTTCCAGGTTCCCCAGACTAAGGATATATGTATGACGCCCTTATCCGTGTCTGCTCCTGGGCTGCCGTGGCTGATCTCAGCCTTCTAATATTTAAAGCTAAGATATATGAAGAATAAAGGACTTTGCTGTGCAGTAACGTACTGTATATGTGATGAATAAAGGCTTGGCTTGGTTAACTCACTCTAGGATAAAACAGCAAGGGTTATATAAAGGACAGTTATGGTAAACTTTATGGATAATCCCCCCCAAAATTTTACGGTTCTACAGTAGATTGAGTGAAACAACTTTTTGTTGTTGTTGTTTTTCGCTGCCTGCTGTTTGGCTGATTGTACAGTATGAATAAGCTGTAATTGTATATTCATGCAGTACATTATAAAAATATTTCTTTTTGCAATTAAAAATAATTAGCAGTTCTTTCGCATGTTACAGGCTTATATAGTAAGAGCAATCCTGCGATCAAATATTAACACTTTGTGTAGACCCAGAGGATTTGAGTTTAACAAGTGACAGCAGTCAAAACTTTGTTGCCCTGACGCCGACCTCATGGTGTTCAATTCTCCATCCCAGACTTTTGGTTAATACCTGAAACTTTAGACTGAGTTTGCAGTTTATTAAAATCATACATCAGCCTGTGCAACCCCGCGCATGTTATTTACTTTATTTCCGAGCTCCTGGAAACAGGCTGGTTAAGACATTGCATTGTTTCATAGCAGATGTTTACAACAGCGCTCAAGCTTTCTGACATGTCACTCCTATTTCATCACTTTTTTTTTTGTTGCTGCGGCTAAATCGAGCCCAGCGCCGCCTCCTCCTCCTCTCCGTGCCGACTTTGACACCTACTACAGTGCAGCCTGACAATATCTCACTACAGCTCTCACCTAAACAGACTTAATAGGAAATCTGACATATTTCTGCAGGAAAATATTTTGCCCCTGTCAAAGGTGTTTCGCTGGAGTGGCCGAAATCCGAGCATGACACGTCACAGATTTTTGGCGAGCAAATAGCATTAGGCGTCTGAGAATTAATTGTATCCTTGCAGGAGGGGAGGATTTCAAATGCAAATGTCAGCTCATTTTAGCAGGTAATACAAAACTGCCAGGAGGCACTCAGTACGCTGCCTCTCATCTTTAGAACGGAGGGAGATTTATTCACACGAAACACACACACACACACACACACATACACACAGTGCAGCCTGCCTGATTCTCCTTGTCCTCTACTTTCCTAATAAAAAGCCAATAAAAGCTGCGGCTCCATCCATTTTGCAATCTTGCTCGCCGCTCAGTGTGCCGTGTCACCGGGGCAGAGATAAGTTTCACGGCTATTTTATCATATTACAGATAATTAGTAAGAACTTGGCAGCTTTCAAACCATAAGATGAAAGAAACCGGAGAGTGTTTATGATTTAGTTTTTCGCTAACATCCAGGCTTTCAGACCTTCACAGGGCGGACAAATTCGATTTCTTCGCTAGACCAACAGGCACGTACTGTAGCACCTGTGATTTGTTACCAATTAACAAAGATGTAAGGTATTAGCTAATGTAAAAGTAAGATAACATGGAGAGCTCGTTAGCTAGGCTGCACTGTGGCTTAATAGTTAATATTGTGACCTTGCACTTCCAGGGTCGGGGTTCGATTCACACCTCAGGGTCTGTGTGTGTGGAGTTTGCATGTTCTCCCCGTTCTTGGTGGGTTTCCTCCAGGTACTCCGGTTTCCTTCCAAAGTTCAAGAACGCCAATTAGGTTAACTGGCATTCCAAATCGCTCATAGTGTGTAATAAGTGTGTATATGTGTGTGTGTGTGTGATTGGTGCCTCATGCCTTCTGGGATAGACTCAAGCGTCCCATGACCTTGCATACAGGATAAAGCAGTATAGATGATGAGTAAGTGAGTGAGAGGGCTAGTTAGTTAAAGTGCATACAGTATTAACATATTATGCAAAATTCACTTTTTAAAAAAAATTTCAGAGAAAAAAAACTTTTTTTTTTGTATTAACTGGGATTTTAACAAGCCAATAAGATTTGCCCCCTAATGTGACCTCATATAAGAAGATGCCCTCCCCAGCTTGTTGCTCAGCTCTGTGGCTCTCCTGAAGGGCGTGGCTCAGGAGTAGCTCATTAACATAGACACTGTAATGACCCAATATTGTGCTATAAAATGATTTAAATCCTCTAGGTCTCTAAATTAATTCTTGTAACCAATCAGAACGCAGATTTGTATTTTATTTACAAAAAAAAATAAGCAAAAGACAAAGAGAGCATGTCTAGCAAACTCTCTCCTAACACAGACCTGGATATCCTCTCACTCATCTCATAAAAAAAGAAGACATTTAAAGGTGAAGTGAAATAATAAAGGAAACTTCAAGGCACTTTTGTAAGTCGCTTTGGATAAAAGCATCAGCCAAATGCCTAAAATGTTAATGTAAATGAAAGGGAGTTTGAGGGATGAAAAATGCATTATCTGAGGAGATTATCAGAGGGAACAGTAACATATACACTTTGACAGAGCTCTCAAACCAGTGTTCACTTGTTAAAGAAATAGTAGTGTATGGGACCTTTAGGTAGAACGGGTACATTGATTTTTGCTATCTTTAGGAGCATGGAAGGAAAAACATGAAGAAGGAAATATAAGAGTTTTTAAAAGTAAGAAAAAAATTCCTTTCAAGTGACTCGTATATTTCTGGTTCATTCTTTAGTTGCTAGACAGGTTAAAGTAGCAAAATAATCATCATAATTAACCACAGTCTTAATGAAAAATACATTTAGATGAATATACTTTAGACCTACACTGACACTAATATTTAAAAAATATTTAATTGTGTACAATGTTGGTAAAACTACACTAAGACACAACGAAATAAAGTTCTGCCTTTGTGCTTTTGGATCAGCTTTGGATTGGATTGATCTGACCAATCATAATGCAGAAGGTGGGATTAACTGGAAAAAGATAGGAACAAACATAACCTTAGTTATAATAGATAGGTAGATAGATAGATAGATAGATAGATAGGTAGATAGATAGATAGATAGATAGACTGTATGAGTAAAGACGGGTGAAGTGAAT
>JAOVVB010000023.1:16222869-16234576 GCA_028570985.1 Heterobranchus longifilis | reverse complement strand
TGGGCTTCAACCTCAAATAATAATAATAATAATAATAATAATAATAATAATAATATCACTGATTACATTAAAGATCATTAGATTATTTTGAGCTTTAACCTTTTAACTATTTCTACAAACTCTTTAACCGTCAACGACAGGTACTTACTGTACTCTAGTATGGTGTATATATAAGCTAGTATGATGGTGCTAGTATTTTAACAATGATGAGAATCCTCTCAGACATTTCGTCAGTCTCTCCCAAATTAACCAGCTTGAATTAATTGTATTTAAACAGCTACAGTAACAGCTTTACTTTAATTTGTCACCGTCTGTACGCTCCTACAGTAGAGTATGTGTGCTTTTGCATAATATCTGTTATTATGTTAAGGTACTATAGTTTTGTTCGTTCGGTTCTTTTCTTACTTCCTACTTGTCTTTTGTTGACTTTTATATTGTTTTGCTTGTTTTTGCCTGAATTAATTTTGACCTTGCTGTGCAGCACTTTGCTTCACCGTCTGTCGCTTTCAAACATGCTTTCTTTGTGTGGTTGATGTTCTCATAAACTTGACTCTACTTGACTTCATTTGGCAACCAGAGCAGGACAAACTGCACATATATGCTGGAAATTAGCTCCAACTAACTAGGCGGAAAAAATGGAGAATAATAAGTAATATGTTGTTTTAGAATGGTGTGTAAACATGAAGATGATGAATATCAGCGTTGGCGTTGGCAAAAAAAAAAAAAAAAAAAGCCATTAGGCTTCCCGCAGGGGGGCAAAGACTGTAGTTTAACAAATGTCTCCGTGTTCACACACACACACACACACGTAAACAGGCTGTATACTAGCTGTGTATGCCGTAGCTAATCGATGTCTTAATGTCATACACTCACATAGATGCGTTTTCACCAACAAATCGTTATCAACCATATTGTCCCAGTCAATCCAGCCATATTACTACCAAAACACATTTTGAACAAACTGATGCAATGGCATGATATTACACACCGGACAGCTTGTAAAACTCTAGACTGTCTTGTATTTTCGTCATAAGCGCACAGGCATAAGTCAATTAAAGAAGGATTGAATGTCAAATACGTAAGGCACAGCATGCATGTTTTTAAAAAATACAAAAATCTGAACAAATTTATAACAATGCTGTAGGGATAAAATGCAAGACACTTTCCAGACCTGGTGTTAACATTTTCCTAAACTAAGTATTATATGAACAAGGTTCAGTATTTAATCCATTTCTGGAGGTGATGAATGATGTAAGGTTGTCACATTACATTTGTAGCTGCAATATCTACAATTTTTTTGTGTCCAAAAATGTAATGGTGAAAAATCCTTTAGAGTGGAACACAATCGCACTGTACATTTACTAGATATTTAATGTTCAATACACAGGATATGATGTAATGATGTTTTTGAAACGTATACAGGTATGGCCACATGTAATGTCGTTCCCCCCCCAAATTAGCTGTTTCATGAGATTTATTACTTTACATTTTGTTAGTGTTTTCTGTAACTTTCCTTATATGGCAATACTTCCTATCATTAGTCCCTCTCATTTGACTATAATCACATTACCAGCCTGAAGTGACTCAATTCTGATGTTTTACCTTAATGTGACACAGATCTGATTTTTTTTATGGCTGTGTCAATGCACAAATCTGATGTTTTTCAGATCAGAACATAATCATCTCCATACGTGGTCCTAGATCATATAAATATCTGACGTCATCATGCAATTTGAACGAGAACGATCAAATCGGAAATTTTTGAGACTTTTTTTGCTTCTGCGCATGCTTATGTTGCTCATCAGTCAGCAGCGGCAAAGTGGGATTGCATAGCAGCATTAGCGATATTTGCTTAAACAGCTAAAACTTTCTTCCTTCCTTCCTCAACAAAAACAGCCGACTAACTGTGTGCCGTTTCAGAGGACAAACACGTCCACATTAGAGACAGATAAAAGTCACTCGTAATTATGAATGAGTTTTAACTTTGGAGGTTGAGCCCACTGAAGGTCTCCCTGATCTCTTGTCATCTTCCAGTGATGTTCTTTCACTCTGAAAAATGCGTGTGCCACTCAAAACACCTCGAATGACCTCGAATGTGTTTTTGTGTAAAACTTAATAAAAAAATGATAGTGGGTCTTTGTATGACGCAAATTCAACTTTAGACAAACAACATTAGTTTTCTCACCATGCCATTATTTTTATTATATATATATTTTTTTTATCAAAAATGAAGCCAAAAAAATGAAAAAAAAAAAACAATACAAAAAGCATACAGGCAATACTAAGTACCCCCACGAATCAATAGAGTCAGATAAAAGTTACTTGTAATTATGAATCTGAACTGTCACAAAATGCAAATCTGGCGCAGCCTTTGTCTCACCGGGTTTCTACAGAACATGTGAATGTCTCACACTCTTTTAATTTAGAAACAGCCGGACTCGGGAAATGGCTGTGGACTTGCAAACCTCTTTTACTGTGAATAAACTAGAGCGCATTCAGAGACCCTGCATTGTGTGTGTGTGTGTGTGTGTCTCGGCCACCGTGTCCAAGCCGATCAGCAAGTGTGTCGAAGTTCAGCGGACAGATCAGGAGGTTCATTCACTCATCAATTTTTAAATGAACACAATTTATTTGTGAATCCAGAACATACCCTGGGCCTGAGGAAAAAAAAAAAAAAAAGCAGTGGAGAAAAAAAAATGGAGAAAAGAAAAAAAGAAATGGAGAAAAAAAAATGACACAGCTAATTCCCCTTAGAGGGCGTTAGCAATAGAACTTAGCATTGTTGATTATTGTGGTTCTTCAGGCAGTATGTTATGTCCACTTGTACTGTACGTACTGTCTGAAGAACCAAATGTGGCAACAATGTTGTTAATTGCTAATCCACTCCAAATTCTAATATCCCAAACTGATGCTAAGTTCTAATGCTAGTGTCCTTAAAATGATACCAATTTCTATCACTTACCCCCCCATGTTCCAACACTTAAACCCTCAAAATGACACAAAGTTCTAATGCTAATGAACAAACTGAAGTTCAAATTGGAGTTCTTACGCTAATATAATTTAACACTAATGCCGCCAATCCAATGCTATGTTCAAACTCTAATGCTCACTAATTTTTTAACACTAATCTCCAAAAAGCAATTCTAAGTTCTAACACTAATGCCCCAAACTGATTTTAAATTCGAATGTTTTAAAAATTATGCAAAGTTCTATCAATAACATCACTACTGTAGCTTCGAACACTTAACCCTGAAAATGATGCAAAGTTCTAATGCTCGCTAAGTTCAAACATGAACAAACTTTAAACTGGAGTTCTTATGCTAATATCATTTAACACTAATGCCATCAATCCAATGTTCAAACTGTAATGCTGAGTAATTTTTAACATTAACCCACAAAATGCAATTCTAAGTTTTAACACTAATGCCTCAAAATTATGCTAAATGTTCATGTCTTAAAAAAGAGCAAATTTCTGATTCACCCCCTAGGTTAAACACTTAAACCCTCCAAATGACGCAAAGTTCTGAAGGTAATGCCCCCCAAGTTCTAATATTACTACCACAAAGCGAAGTTCTCATGCTAATATCATTTAACAAATCAATGCTACGATCGAATGCTAATGTCTTCAAACCAAGACAAGGTTCTAACCTTGACGCCATATACGCAAGTTATAACACTAACGCCCCAAAACCGACATGCAGTTTTAATACTACTGGCTCTTCCAGGTTCGAACACTTATACCATCAAAATGATGCAAAGTTCTAACACTACTGCCTCTTACAGTAAGTTCTAATGCACCCAAACCAGCACTAAGTTATAACACTAACGCACCCTAAGTTCACACCAGTGCCAAGTTCTAATGCTAATGACCACAAACCAAAGCTAACTAGTACATTTAAAAGATTTTTGACGAACTTTAGTGCTGGTGGAGTTTACACAGAGTTCAGGCAATTAAATGTAATTGGTCAACTTTGCCTTCCCAAAATGCAACCATGATCACAAACCTCTCTCAGCAACGGGTTCATTAACCTCTTAATAAGACGATCCTATACTGAAATGAGAATGTGAAACTGTGAAATACCGAAAGCGCTCTGGTGAGAGAAGCAGTGACAGCTAAACCCTCTTGACCTTTCGCTCAGCCCATTATAACGGACTGCCAGCACCTGCCGGGTAATTAATGTGCAAATGTGCACACACACACACACACACAATTCCTATCTCACCCCCCACCCCCACCCCTTGCACTCTTTTCTTCTTACTACTACACCATCCTCATCTTTTTCCATCCTCACTCTCTCTCAATTAGGATGCAGCCTTTTTAATGGAGATTCTCATTACCGAAAGCAAATTGGTTTTAAATTCCAAGTCCATCAAAGCCATAGTAATCAGGAGTCTGTAGAAGAATGCTAAAACAACCCATCTTAAAGCTGCTTTTGTCTTTTACTAACAAGGTTTTATGCATGTGTTTTCTTTCAGTTGTTTCGTTTAATATTAAAGCCCTATCACCTGCATGTCAACATTACGAAGTGAAAATTTGGTTGATAATATATGCATTTATTTACAGAATCTGTCAATTTAATACAAATTCACGGTCCTACAAGGTCACGATCTACAGTATGTAGGTTTCAAATGACCTTTTTTTGCGTGAATACCTACGCAGTACGACGTGCATGCTATAAGTCAATTTGATAAAGTCAACTTGCTAGCATTAGCAGGAAAATAAAAATTTAAACCATTCTTAGAAATCTAGTACTTTATTTATCTACGTTTGCACACTATCAAACAAAACAGATACCATAACCACTCCTAAAAAATGTATGCTTGCATTGACTGTTTATACATTTTGCATACATTAATTAACAATCCTCTCGATCCAATTGGCTTGCAGGCTAGAAAGCACACACAGTCACGTCGGTATGAGTTCAAAGTCTCCAGCCAGGCCAGCTAGCATGAGCTAACATCCATAATAACCTCATTAGCATCCATTATAGGAGCAGGACACACAGTAAGAGTAAAAAATTCCTTTAATTTTCACTTTTTTCACAGCTGTAACACAGAGAAAGCGAAGCATTCACACTTTGTTCCCTATGGTGAGCTTAGATGTTGGGCTGCGAGTGGAAGATGAAGGCCTGGTGGTGGGCGAGTAGGATGAAGATGGCTGAAAGGGATTTGGCACAGCGAACGCTCCATCACAAGCCTGCTAACTCAACGGAGCGAAGACTTTAATCCACTCCAACGAGGATGAGAGCATTTGCCAGAAAGCAGAAAGAGGTAGCGCTGATGATTTTTGCCGTGTCACTGCCTTTTTGCACTCCTTCTGGTTCTGGTCATATAATCTTTGAGAAAAAGGCCATTGGTTTTGAGAGTTCGTAGGTCATGTCAAACAAAGCGTAGGATTTTAATTATAAAAGCTTTATCAGGCCATGAGATTTTCAAAGCTCAAAAAGTTACAAATAAATACTTACATGACTCCTCTGTTAGGTCTTTACCCTGTGGTTTAGATTAAAGAGGATGTTTCACATTCGCCGATGCATCCGTTACGCATTATATGCATTAGATGCTAGTGATGCACAGTTGGATGAGAGCACTTTCTGTAAGCAGGTTGAGAGCTAGGCTTATTGTTCTATAACACACTTGAAGAATCTATTGCTTGAGTGGCCTTTTAATTAGGTGATTGGATCATTGAATTGGATTGGTGTTTGAACATGAAAACAAGCGGCTGTGAATAGATAGAAAAGTCTGTGTCTTTTCCTCCCAGAACTGTGTTCTGTTATTCTATATAAAGTCATCAAAAGTCTCAGTTTAGGCTCTGTCTAATACTTCATTTGGTCTGAACCTTACCTTTAGGAAATCGGGTCCCAAAAAGCCAATAATTAATAAGTTTTGCTCCATTAGGGGTACACACTTTTTGATTTTGCAACTCTCCCATTTTTTATTTGAGGTTAGGGAGCCTGAAACCCAGGTCTTTCACATGGCTGACAAGGAGCCTACCAGTGAGCCATTAATGCCCAAGATTAATTTTGAAAAAAATCAAATAAAAATTAGAATGGCTTGCGTAAGCACTACATTTGGCAGAAACCTTTAACATCTGATCACCGTGAGAAAAACACCCTTGATGTGAAGCATGGTGGTGGAAACATCATGTTGTGGCAATGGTTTTCAATTTGGAGTAAGAAATTTTAGTCTAATAAAGAAGTCAAATTCAGGGCAGAAGAAAACTTGTTTTACTTTGGAAAAGACTTAAGGTGGAGGAGATCTATAGCACAATAACCCTAACCCTGGATTTTCACTGGGAGCAGATCTCCGACATGGCATTTGTGTCATGGTTTTCTGTTGTTCTCACCTTCATATCACACCAAGAGCGTTTCAGTCGCGGAGTGAGTAGACTTGACAAATGTCTGGGTATGAATAGTCATGAGGAAAACAAACCAATCTTAACTCAAGAGTGTTTTAGAGGCCATTGATTAAATTGTCAAATACTTTTATCTAAATGGGAGAGTTTGTCCAGGCTGATATATATCTTTGCTTTTTGGATGGTTCCCCCATAATAAAAAAATAAAAAAGACAGAAAGCTTTAGAAATTCATTTGGAGTAATAAACCTTATTATATGACAACATTATATTATAAAAGATATATCAATTTAACTTTTAATGGGACACCTTCTTCATATTGTAAATACATCACTGACATTTTTTTTTATTCAGAGAATTAATCTAATTAATTTATTTATTTATCTTAATTACTTTGTAAGTTTTAATTTGTAGTGTGTAATCTTGTTTGTATGGATGTAAATTAATTAATTAAATAATTAAGTTAATAATTAATTAATTAAATGGCATCATGGTGCCCCTGGTGGACACAGGGAGTAAGCACACTTCTAAAGCTCCACCAGAGAGCTAACATTCTGAATGTGTTTAAGTGAAAAACCAGGCCCAAAACTTAAGTTGTTTCATATTTACAGTAAAAACATCAACTGCTGAGATGTTGTGTAAATCCAATGCTACAGTAGGTAAATTATTAAGATAGATAGATAGATAGATAGATAGATAGATAGATAGATAGATAGATACTTTATTGATCCCAAAGGGAATCAATTGAGGGAAAGATGGAGGGGCCAAATACAGGCCAGACAAAAACCAGTTCCAGTTTGCAACAGACTTGAGATTAAGATGGATTTTTTTTCCGGAAAGCACAACGACTCTAAAACATGCTGCCAAATTAGAGAACCAAGTGTATAAGCGCATTAGATTGGCTAAGTCAAAGCCTAGACGTGAGTCTAATAAAAAATTGTGTCACGACTTGAACTTTTTTTTGTTTACTGCGGAATAAATTGAATTCCAGAGTCTAGCACTACAGAACGTGGAAAGGGTTTAAGAGGGGGCAAATATTTACGCAAAGCCACTTACATTTCTAAACGTTAACAAATCCAACTTATTTACTCGTAGCGCAAAATGAAAAATATTACCAGTGCATGTTTGACTCTGTGGAGCAGAGCGTGTACTTAACAGCAGCCACTTAATATCAGCCGCTCAAGGTCTTTTCAATGAGTTTATGAATAAAGAGCGGAGTAATGGAGAACATTCAGACACTCGAGTGTCTTTTTTTATGAAAGAATCCATGGATACCTATAATTAATTAAATCATTTACATATCAAAACATTCATTTCTTTACGATAATGAAGGAACCTGAAGTGCAAAAGCACCTGGTTGAACATAAAGGCAGGCGGAATTGCTCTTTTTGTGTGTATGGATATATATTTTTTTTAACAAGGGAAAAAAAAAAGAATCCTACGCATTACCCTTTCACTTCGTCAGATGAACCGGCTGTTCCAAATGGCCACGTAATTAGTATCATTACTGTTGGATAATGCCATGTTCTTGAGAAACCACCACAAGAGCAGGCATTTAGAAGGAGCTAAAGATAACATCGAGACACTGAGCGGCTTTGTCCGAGTCGTGTCCTTAAACGAGCCTGAGAATAATCAGTGTCGAAATACTTTAAAAAAGTATGAAAAGGGGGAAAAAAGCATTTAAAAGAGTCATTGTGGCAGAGTGAAGGGCCATATGGCAGCACTCGGTTATTTGATTACGCTATGACTAACCTTGACTGCGGTTAATTTTTTGTCTTTAGCTTTCAATCTATGACAGATGTTCGGTCTCTTATGTGAAGTCCATAGGCAGCCTAACGTCATGCTAATGAACACCTGAAAAGCAGCTGCTGGTTAAGACATAATGGCTTCGTTCCACAGTGACTTTGGGATTCGTTGCACATCCTTCAGAAGGTGTTATAGTCTGTTTTTTAATCAGTGCATATAAATAAAAGTGGAAATTAGCTTTAGTCGTCCGAAAAAAACACTTTTTTTTTTTTTATTATTTGTCTTCTGTCTTGGTGTGACATTTTCAGTCTCATAGACGTGTCAAGGTGACGGGCTTGAGGCATACTCCTGGAGAGACTTCTTCCTGCTTTTTATCTCTTTTTCCATTTTTATATCAGTCAGGCTCTGAACAAGCCCATTCAATGATATTAGCCTATTGTGACCTCATACAGTATATGAAGTATAAGAAGATCCCCCGCCCCTATTTTAGGCTCGTTGCTTACAGTAGCTCTGCTGTTCTCTGCTATCTCATTTACATAGACACTGAAACAGCGCATTTGGAAAAGAAGTGAAATAAGAGACATGAAACACAGACATGAGAAAAGCACTTGTAGAAAACAGTTTCAGAGTTGTTGTTTTTTTTAAATATTTTTTGATGAAAACACTCTTGTCTGTGTTTCTAGTTTCCGCTACAATTTCTTTAATCATCTTCTTTGAATTTTGTCGCCTCAAGTTTTTTTTTGCTGTGGGCAGATGCAAGGGATGGCAAAAAAATTTAAGAAATGATGTGTGAACCAGCTTTCTGAATGACATAACCATATTATACCCCTTATCCCATAATGTGTCCGTCATCACTTGCTCCAAAGCCAAACGTGTGACGATAAGGAATAAATTCTGTTCATATTGTCGAGTCAATAAATTAGACTCTTAAGCTAAAGAGATGCCACATTAAAGCCAAAAATTTAATCGTTTCTCCCTGCTGGCATCGTGATGATTAAGAACTAACCTGCTGTTCCAGTGGGGGGAAAAAAATCCCCTCCGAGACAGAATTGGGTTTCTTGTTGAATCGTTTAACGTGTTTAAAGATGGAGGTGAGATTTTTACAGGGTTGTTAAAGTATCTGTAGCAGAGAGCAGAACTGCAGAAAAAGTATCTTTAAGACTACACACAGATCGATGTCTAAGAGTACCTACTGATCAATAAGAACTCAGCGCGTCTCCGGCTCATCGCTCTTTCATCATTATGAGTGAGGATGCTGGATATGTGCAACGCTTTCTGCCTGTCAATCATCGCAAGCGTATCTTTAAAGCTGTTCGATTTTAAAGCAACATCTCCCAACATCTATTATTAAAATCCAGTTTAAACAGACTGGGTTAATGCTTTTGCTCTCTTTTCACCAATGATGCTTTTTGATAGAAAGAGCAAACGCAGAAAAAACTTTCATCCTTCATCAGACTCGTCCAAACAACATAAATACAATGACTTGTTCAGGGGTCTTGACATTTTAAGACAAAGCATTGACGACTTAATCTGTGTTATCAGTGCAGTAACACACTGTACAACTTCAGTATTCGATTTTTTTTTATAGATTATGCATTGGAATATGAATAACATCTTTCAGTCTATAATGTATGGTTTCTATCAGGCTCCTTTTGGATATTTATTGTTTGCTCAGCAAAATGTTAATTTTTTTTTCTTTACAGGTTATACATTGAACTCTGATCTGATTTCTATATCCTGTTCAGGGTCGCGGGAGGCCTGGAACCTATCCCAGGGGACTTGGGGCACGAGGCGGGGTACACCTTGGACGGGTTGCCAGTCAATCACAGGGCACACACACACACACTCTCTCACACTATGGACAATTTGGAAACACCAATTAGCCTAATAGGCATATTTTTTTTAACTGTGTGGTCAGGATTCTTTCAATTTTTATTAGATTCCTATTCAAATATTATCTTTGTTTCTACATAGTATCTATAGTTATTTTTTAAATATACAAAGAATTGGTTTCATTTTCTGCTGTGAGCTGTCTTTTATATCAGACCTACTGGAATATCGTCTGTTTTCTATAGGTTTTGTAACTGGACTTGTACTGGATAACCAGTGCAATAAGGTTTTATTTGTACAGTATATGGTTCTTGGTCTTTATGGTCAACCCATTAGAATATGGTCTCATTATACATACATCCATCTATTTAGGAACCTCTGTAGTTTAACTAGGGATCATGGAGGCCAATTGTGACCATCGTATTTATTCCCAGTTTTACAACCGTGGTAGGACCTTCGTTCCACATTCATACACTATTGGCAATTTAGGTCTTTGGACTGTAGGAGGAAACCCACCAAGCATGGGGAGAACATGCAAACCCTATGAATCGAACCCAGACCCTGGAGGTACAAGGCGACATCGCCAACCACTACGCTTCCCTCATTATGTATATCAGGTACATTTTGGGATTTTTACAGATTTCCTTTGGAGTCTGGTCGGATTATTATGCTCAGATACCCACAAGAATCCCAAAATAACAGATGCCCACTAGGAAACGGTTTGCTTTCTGTCGGGTTCTTACTGAATTTTTACAGGTTACTGTTAATATATAGGGTTATTTCTAATTTATAGTCAGATCTTAATTGGGTTTTGTCAGTCGGTTCCTTGTGGAAATTTGGAATTAGTCATTATTATGAAAAATACTGTACATTACTTCCTACTGTCTTGCAAGTGGACTTAGATTTGGTTTAAATCGGTAATTACCTGTAGGCCTCTATGTTTTATGGCGATATTCTGGTGTACCATAAGTGCAAGCTGTGTGTGCAAATGACATTCTTGACTAATCCAGTCTTATATGAATATTAAGCTATAACAACAAAATTAATTAACTCAGAAATCTTTAGGAACATTAAACTGTCATAGGGAAACATGTTTAATGGAAACCACTATCGAAATCCCCAGTAGTAACTGAAACCTAATATATCTTGTTCTGAAAGAACAGTTTCCATTTATCTTGTTTTTTTTTTAACACCACCTATAGCTGGAACACACTTGCTTTAACAATAAGTGGCAAATACACTAAGCTCCACCAGTCCTCACACTCATTTTTACTCCCTGTATGTCACTGTGGCTTGTAGAGAACATTTTATCATTAATTATTCAGATCAGAATATCTTGGCCTGGTCAATTACACACCTCCTGACTTTACTTTAGCACCTGTATTTTGACATACTTCTGACTTTCATGTTTCCTTGAGTTCATACTTTTATTAATTATAAGAATATATTATTTTAAAATAAATAAATAAATAAAAATTCTTGGAAATGAACATTGTATGTAATAATGAAATTATGCACTTTAGTGTTCAGATCTCAGCAGTAATTAAAGGGGACCTGTCACGCAAAATTCACAGGGTTTGCAGTGTGTGTGTGTGTTTGTGTGTGTGTGCATACAAACAAAAAACCTGAAGAGAGAAACACACCTTTCCCTGCCCTCCTAATTTTTCTACTGGCCAGGGTTTCATTCAATTCGATTTTATTTATGTAGCGCTTTTACCAATAGTCATTGTCGCAAAGCAGCTTTTCAGAATCAAAAGAACATTAGGGAAAGGAATATGAA
>JAOVVB010000023.1:16172817-16198839 GCA_028570985.1 Heterobranchus longifilis | reverse complement strand
CATTTGTGCTTTTTATCATGCTTGTGATTCAAAGAAGCAATATGTAAAATGAGCAACAACAAAAAAATCACATATTCTAAGATTAGATCTTTAGCTTTGATTACGGCCCACACTGTGGTGTCAAGTTTGTGTGAAAATGGTTCCTCATGCTCACAGAATTTTGCAATTTCCCGTGCCATCAGCTCCATAGATGTGATAACCTGGTTATTCAGTACATTCAGGTCGTCAGCTGACTTCATTTTATTGCCATATAACAATGTTCCTGAGTCTAGACCTGAGCAACTGAAACAATTCCAGATCATAACACTGCATCAGAGGCTTGTACAGTGGACACTATGCATGATGGGTGCATCGCTTCATGTGCTTCCCTTCTTACCCTGAAATGCCCATCGCTCTGGAATAGGCTCAATGACCTTTTTCCATCACTCTAAACTCCAAACTTTATACTCTCTAGCAAACTGAAAACTTTCTTTGTTTTTCTCACTAACAAGTGGTTTTCTTATGGACATACTTAAGAACATAGAAACATTTTTACTGTATTTTTTTTACCATGCAACTTCACCAAACGTTCAAGTGATCTCCATTCATGATTTTTTTTTCCCCTTCCACATTTCTTCCACAGAGTTGATGGTTTAGATAAAGGGTTGAACGGTTCTTAATCCAGTTCCAGTCATTTCTAACCTCCTTAGTTTTTTGCTTTTCTTGATACAGCCCAGTAATTTGCCCCTGGTTACTTTTTTTTTTTTTTTTTTTTTTTTTTGGTCAGGCAGTGTATTTTCTAACAGCTTGTAATATTTCTTGTTGCTCCTTTTGATTTTTTTTTTTTAAGTTTATCTAAAAACCATACAAATGGAGATCTCATTTTGCAGTCAAACTATTTAGTTGTGTTTTTGTTTAAATATTAACATATTTTTAAAAATCTATTTCATATTAGATTTTGTTTAATGTCCGCCACTGAATTACAGTTCAGCGGCTCGAGAGTTGAACAGCACTCTGATAATAGCATGTATCAAACATAGCAGCCAAATCCTGATGCTCTACATGCACCCCAGGGTCTAATCGTCTCTGTTCCTCTATAACACCACCTGCTTCCACTAACGAGCTCTTATACTTACTGGAAAAAAGCAAGAGTAATCAGGGAGATCAGGAATGGAGCTACACCATTCTTTAGCAGAAATTACTATATGCCTCATTGCACTCGCGCTAATATGTTCATATCATATGGGACTGACCGTAATTACCACCTTTTGATTGTGGAGGGGGGGTGGATGAGTACCAAAGTATGTTGTCGTCTACTGAACCTGTTTCTCTGAAGTAAGGCTGCATAAATATTCCATGCATCTAAAGAAGCAAATAGAAATGTTGTAATATGAATTTATTCCGTTCCAGTGACGAGTTCTTAAGGAGAAACTGTGTATTGTAAAACGCATGTTCCCATACAAAATAATGTAAATGCAGATAATCCGTTCCAGCCACCCCAAACAATATTACCAATATTACCAATTTCCAACACTATAATCATATTTCTGCATATAAAAACAATCAAAACATTTAGAAAAGACATAAATCAAGTAAAATATGAAACCTCACTTAACCTTCATTTATGATTCCTGTTGGTACTGTACTGGCTGCTTTAAAAACCAAACTGAAAGTGGCTCTGTTTTCTTTTTGCTACCGTCCTTGAAAGAGAGCAGCAGGGGTCATTCATGCTTTGATGGACACAGACCCCATAGTTAGGACTGTTAGCTAATGTAATCTAATGCAGGACAGGCCACGCCCACATGATATGCATCTTATGATCCTTGGTTCACTTCAAGTGGACTAGAAAATCGTGCAATTCTTTTCCCTGGCCACATTTATTATGGAGTTGCATGTTGCATTCACTTGTGACACGTCATATGAAGTCAGGCATTAAAGTCGCTCGGGTTAGTTTCGCGCTATGGCCAGTAGAGGTCAGTAGGTGAAACATATACATTCTTTAATTTCAGCAAAAATTTGTTTATGAATATGTTGCCTTTTTAGGAATGGGTAATGTTTTAATCCTAAACATCACTTTAAAGCACTAACATCAACACTATCCATGCTGGATACATTGAAACAGGAATCTGAAAATATTCAGATCTCAAATCACCCAAATGCATCTTAATAACCTGATTGGATGTGACACAATCCGTCATACATGAACCCCTGGAAATCTCCAAATGTCCCAGAGCATGATGATATTTCTACTGCTTTATGTTACAAGCGTTTATTTCAGGAAGTTCTAGGATCTTTTACGACTGCCTTTCATCTCTGTCTTTTAATGTTCTTTATTTGGGATTTGATCTTTCAGCAGGTTCTCAGCTTTCTGCTGGAGATTTTCCTCGGAGAAGTGAAGACGTTTCACCTCACGCCTCATGAAATATCATAACCGCGTTTGCGAAAATCAAAGCAGGAAACCGAAGTGCGAACTAGTCAGACTCTCGACTCGCACTCGGGTTGTCGTTTATAATCCCAACATGGTGCTTGTAATAGTTAATACGTGCTTTCAGTTTTACACACACGGGCCCGTTTTTAGTATAAAGCCTTTTATCAGGGCCAAACAGCCCTACTGTGTAAAAAAAAAAACAAAAAAAAAAAACGTCTTTTGCGTTCCTTTAATTCACGACAGTGCAACAAAAAATCAATAAGGCGAACTTCTTTATTCCTGAGAGACGCAGAATAAAAAAAAAAGTGCGCATTGAGATGTCGGGCTTTTGTCGTGACTGATTGCTGAACGTTTATGAGGTATGTAGGCCAGTTAACAAATCCAATAGGCAGCGCAGCAACCCAAAAATATGATTATACTCAAATGTAAAGCGGTATTGATCCCGAGTCAGTGTGATTTATGAACGCAGGCTTCATCTATAGTGATAGTCATCAGTGATTCTCTCTCTCTCTCTCTCTCTCTCTCTCTTCCCCCCATCAGTGTTATCTGCTTACTCTAGCTACTCCTTGCTTATTTGCTTAATTAAAACGCTACTTATTATTACTTAGTGCTAAGTCAAATGACATTTCGATTGCCCTTTTAGTTTTCATTTAGTGAGCCAGTTAACAAATAATTACATTTACTTTCAAGAGAACGGCCGCTCTCTAATGATCAGCGTTCTCAATCTTCATTACTTTTTTTTTTTTTTTTCGTTTGTTTTTCGGGAACCCAAATGACTAAATTAGCATTGGACTCATGCAAAGGGGAGAAAAAAATAAAAGGAGAAAAAAAATCCATTAGCTGAAATGCTTTGCTTACAAAAGAAAAGCAAACCTAATAACAGGCCGGAAATGCGCTCATGAATCATACGCCGCCGCTCCAGCTTTAGACGATTAGACCTCGAACGCTTCCTGATGTGATGTGGATTATTTTCGAGAGGTAGTGTGAACACTTTGCAGGAGGAACATTTCACACTCAGATGAAGTTCTTTTGTAAGATTTATGCGCTAAAAGGTTAAAAGGCTGCTGATTAAAAATCTGCGTCTAGTTTTATAAAAGAGCGATGCGAGCTAACACCAAACGGCTCCTCCAGCGGCTCCTAATTAAGGCCGATAATTAATGAGCTGGATTAAAATAAAAATAGTTGAAAATGAACGCCAAATGGTATTTCAATTGCTGACAGCTAACATAGGTTTAAAACTTTCATCAAGTTCAAATCCCAAGGCTGCCACAACCGGCTGTGACCGCGAGTCCGATGTGCAAGTCTCTTTTCACATTCCACGTCTGAGACGGCTCCAGAAATATAAAATTGGATAACATAGTGACATTTGCAGTTTATATTATTCAAGTAAGTGTGCGAACTGAGTTTTAATTAAAATGTTATTGAAATATTTAAAATAAATATATAGCAATATTTTGGTTTGGTATTTTGTGTTAAAAAAAACCCTCAAAATTAAATAAAAGAAAAAACATCAAACAGGAAAAAAGTATGTTTTAATTAAAAAAAAATTATTTATTAAACAAATTGTAACAACATATAAAAAATATTTAAAATTAAGGGATACTCCGATCAGCGTTTTTGGGGCCGAAACCAGAATCAGCCGATTGTGAACACTGACCTCTGATCACAGGTGTGTGTGTGTGTGTGTGTGTGTGTGTGTGTTATTAGCCATTTAAAATGTTATATTTATTATGTAGATATTTACTATTTACAGTATACCAGTAAAAAAAAAAAAAGTTCTAAACATCAGTGCACAAATATAATTAGGATCTGAGAAAAAAAAAATCATCATACATTTAAAACTTTATTTATTGCAAGGAGACAAATGCAACATATTTCATCCACTTATTATTTCATGTAATTATAAAGAAACTGAAACCAATAGAATAGTCTATGGCCGACTAAAGAGCAAACATTTCCCATTCCTCAGCTAGCATCAAGGGGCTCACACACACACACACACACACACACACACACACCCCAAAATGCTTATCTAAAACATGACTGTACTGCTCGTTATAACAAGGCTGCATCAATGAAGAACAAATCAAAACTCTGCACTGAGCGTTTTTAAATAAAACACACGCAGTAGTCAGTGTGTATTTGCCGGCCGATCAGGGCTAATCGTTAGTAAGCAGCGAGGGCAGGCGTTTCTTTATAAATATCAGAATTTCTACATTTTTAAGAGACAGTGTGTGAGAATGTGTGCAGCCGTGCTGAGTAGTCGCTCACCGTGAGCCCGCACGCGTGGAGCGGTGAAGGGCAGCCTCGGCCAGAGCTGGGAGCTGCTCTTTATTTCGCTCTTCATCATCATTTCTGTGATGGTTTACTCTCTGCACAGAAAGGCTCGAGCTTGTAGAGGGATTCTGCTATAGGTGGCTGAGTGAGGGTCGATTTATGGTTGAAAGAGGTCAACTATCCTTTGTGGATAAGTTTTCATACTCAAAGTTTGCTGAGTTAAAGTTTTTAGCAGACGTTCCCCCACATGGTTTGGTTTTGCTTTGGAAAAAAAAAAACCTGCATATTGCAAATTTGACATCTTTTAAAGAGACCTGGTAATATTCCCAGACTGCCGATGGTATATTGATTTGACTGTCGACTCGTGTATTTTGCGTCAACACACTGGCCAGTTGAGAGACAGACGACTTCTGATCGGTGGCCGATTTTGGTTGATTGGAGCACCCATAGTTAAAAATTATGGGGTGTTTAAGTCAAAGAGGAACTTTTGATTGTGCAGAATGACAGAATACAGTTATGAGAGTAAAAACTCCCTTTATTTCTCTATACAATCCTCTGATACACTAAAGCACTTATCCCAGTGTTTCACTAGTGCTTGGACACCATCAAGGTAAAAAGTTTTCAGTCTCTCAGTGTGCTTTGAGCCACCTCGGCCGGGATCGGCATTCGCTGCCTTCTTTAAATTGTTTGCACCGTTCAAATGTTTTACTGCTACAAGTCTCATCACCGTACTGTGCCTGAAGTCTCCTGTAAACGTCAATCAGTTTTACACCTCCATTTACCAGAAATTTCATCAAGTCTTGGTTTGACTTGAATGCTCCTATACTGTATGTACTGTACAGTAGAACCATTTTAGCTCAATAACTTAATTAGCATCTTCGAGAGTAATGATGTAAAGTTTTATGTAAAGTTTTTTTAATTGTGTCTGAACAGAATCGTGTTTCTTCCCCAGCGCAGGCCAGAAAATCTCCCTTTCTCCATGTTTTTTTTTCCTTCCCCTAACCCCTAGTAAGAATCAGCTCCTAGATTAGCCTAGCGACTCTGTGCTGATTTGTGTTTGGTACGGCGACAGCGGGGTCGTCCTGGGTTAACTCGCTCGACGAACAGCTGCATCATTCATCCGTGAGGAAGAGCAGAGTTCCACTCTTAACGATTTATAGGCTGAGTTTTCAGTTCCTGTCGTTCCCGGACGTGCCGTCGTATTTCTGTAGGTTTATTCATCCTTTCCGCGGCTGCAGAGTCATCTGTCACATCCTTCTCGGCTAATTTAACCGAGGAGTTTTAAACACTCGGATGTGGTTCGCGCCATTCATCAGACTCGGGTAAGGGAGCGAAGGGGAAATGGTTTACTGGCTGTTTACATGCAGCCTAACAATCTGTTAATAATCAGAATGATAACTCAATGGGAATAAAAACACAATCATTTGTACACCTCAAATAGGACAGAGTGAAAATAAAACCCTTTTTTTAAGACTCCGGTGTTTATGTAGGTCAGTGCCGCATGTCGGAGAAATCAGAAAGCTCAGACTCGGTTCTTCCCACTCACAGTTTAACCTGGAGGTTTTTTTCTGAGTCAGAAGTATTTTTTTTTCTATTCAGCTCCTGACACAAATGCAATACCACCGTGAGCAAAAACATCTCGTTAAGTCGAATCGACTGTTTGAATCGTCTCTGAGTCAGTTTGTAGACTTTAACACAGTGGAGGGTTAGATTTAGTGAAAAAGAACTTTGTCTCCTAACATCACATCACATGAGATCTATGTGATTACAGAGAGGAGCGTGACACAACTACATGGATAATAATGCTCAATAATCCAGCTCCTTGAGTCAGATATTTGAGTTGGTTCTTTGAGTCAGGTCTTGTCTGCCCTAAGTCAGTTGTCTGAACCAGTGCATTTGAGTCTGCTCTGAGTAAACTCTTTAAATCGGGTCTTTGGATCAGCTCTTTGAATCAACTCTTCTGAGTCAGTCCTTCATGTCTGCTCTAGGTCAGCTCTTGAGTCAGCTTTATTTTCTTGCTGCTTTCAGTCAGTTCCTTTAGTCTACAATTTGAGTTGTACCTTTGGATCTACCATGTGTGTGTTCTGACTCGAGTCTTTGAATCAGCCCTTTGAGTCTGCTCTATGGTGATTCTTCGAGTCAGTTTTTTCACTCTGCTCTGATTAAGCTCTGTGAGTCAGTCCTTTTAGTCTGCTCTAGGTCAGCTCTTTGAGTCAGGTTTTTTCAGTCTGCTTTGAGTCAGTTCTTTTTTGAGTTGTACCTTCGAGTCTGCATTGCGTCTGATCTGACTCTGCTCTGTGAGTCAGCTCTTTTCAGTCACTCATTGAGTCTGCACTCAATTGTTTTTTTAAAATTAGATTGTTTAATCAGTTCTTTGAGGCAGCTCTTTTGAGTCTGCGCTACATCGTCTATTTGAGTTGACTTCTTTTAGTTTGCTTTGAGTCAGCTCCCTCAGACTGCTCTCTTTTAAGTTAGCCCTTTGAAACTGCTCTGAGTCAGATCTTTGAGTTAGCTTTTTGAGTCGGCTTGTTGAGTCAGATTTATCGAGTTAATCCCATGAGTCTGCTCTGAGTCAGATCTTTGAGTCTCCACTGAGTCAGCACATTAAGCCTGCTTTTTTGAGTCAGCCCTTTGAGTCTATTTGAGCCGGAATCTTCAAGTCAGCCCTCTGGTGTCAGCTTTTTTAGTCAACTCTTAATTCTGCTCTAAATGGGCTTTCTGGGTCAGCTTGACCCTCTGAGTCAGTTTGTGAGTCAGCTTGTTGCTTTGCCTCAGCTCTCTAGGTCAGCTCTATAAATTAATTATTTGAATATTTAAATCTCCTCTTTATCTGGCCCTTTGAGTCCGGTGTTTTTTTTTCTTAATTTTTTAGAATGAACCCTTTCTTTGAGTCAAGATTTTAAGATGGCTCTGAGGGTCAGCTTGTGGTGTCAACTCTTTAAGTCAGTTTATTTGAGTTGACTTGAGGCAACTACAGTAATTGTGAGGTTCTTTGAACATCTCTTTAAAATGATCTCTGAGTCAGGGTTTGGAGTCAGCTTTTTGATTTGGCACAGTTTCTTGAGTCAGATTATTTTATGAAACAACCTTATTGAATTCAGCTTTTTGTCTGCTCTGAGTCAGCTGTTTTGAGTCAGCTTTCTGAGTTCCCTGTTCGAGTCGACTCATTTAATGCCCTTTTAATGAACTTTAAAGCTGCTCTTTGAGTTGGTTTGTTGAGTCAGATTTGTTAAGTTAGCTCTGAATCAGTTCTTTGACTTAGCTTTCTGAGTCGACTCTTTGTATCAACATTTTGAATCAGTTCTCTGAGTCAGCTTGTTGACTCTTTTAGGTGAACGCTGTTTGCATTAAAGCCTTAGCTCTCAAACTTTTTTGAAGGGTGTGTGGATATGAAGGTGAACACTGATCAAACCGTTCATTTGAAGTCTGTTGGAGGATTGGTCATTTAATGTAGGTAGGACAGTGGTATCTCAAACGGTTAAGGCTGTCTGCGACTGGGTTACTGATCGGAAGGTTGAGGGTTCGAGCACCAGCATGGCTTTTGAGATCTTGAGCCCTTAACCCTATCTGCTGCAGGGGGTGCTGTATCCTGGCTGACCCTGCACTCTGACCCCAGCTTCCTAACTGGGAAAACATAATTTCACTGTGCTATGAGATAAATGTGACAAATAATTTAATATTAATGAATTTAATAAAGAAAACTAAAAAAAACAAAGCAATTGCAGCACATGATAGATGGAGAGTCAAAATAAATCAGCCAAATCACAGAAAAAGCGAGACATAGAGAGATCATTAAAAAGAAGCTGTGCATTTTTTATTGACTTTTACGACTGTACAAAATAAGTCCATATCTCAATTATGGTGGATATGAAGAATATTTCAAAGCAGAGTTTCAAATCACGTTTTCGTTTCGTGTTGTTCACAATTGAAACTGAGAGAAGCTGTAAGACGGGATGGACGTTTCGTGTATTAACAAGGTTTCGGTTTCGAGGCGCCTCACGTCTGCAACAGCTTGGCTGGTCTCAGGTAGAAAAACAAACAAAAAAAAACCTCCAAACAAATCAAAACATAAAAAAAGACTTGCACAATAATCATCCAGAATGTACTTACAGTACAGAGTACATGAGGCAGAACCTGACACTATAAACACGTTTGTTTTTCAGAGAGAGAGAGAGAGAGAGAGTGATGGATAGGTTTAATCCTTCAATTTCACATCATTTCAATGTTCCCGCTGCACAAAAGAAACCCAACAAGACACTTTTTTTTCCGAAGCGAGGACGGCGAAACTCATCCCGAATAAGTGATATAGTACATGTAAACCCTCTTTTTTCCCCTCTAAATCAGTGGCTTGGCTATTTTTCATCAAGACTGATGCTTTATTTCATATGAAACTAAAGCCTGATGTCAGATGAAAGATATTTTACACAGCGACGGTTGCGTTACCTCACAAGGCAATATGTCTTTCGAGAGTATTTCGGCGACTAAATTCATATTGATTTTTTCTTTCCGTTTTGTGGCTGAAGTAGCTGTGAGTCATAGAAATACTGTACTGTATGTGAGAGAGCAGAAACATTGAGACACCGCTGGAGAACACGGAATACGAGGCGGCGGAGCTCGCTCGTGTGCTCGCTCGCCAGGCGGGACTGCTCTGATTCATCACCGCCTCTGAAAGTCTCCACAAAACAAATTTCTCGCGAGTCTCTCGCACGCCTCCACCCCCTGCCCTTTATCCCCGCTAGATCCTGTCTGTTGTCTGAGCTTGGCGTCTTATTGTGGGTTTAAATCCAAGTGCCACAATGTAAGAATCCACAATCTGTCCTCGGGGAGGATTATCGACGTTTCGGTGGGAAATCGATGCCAATAATTCTCCTCCCACATACAAATGTTCCTATTTTTTTCATTTTTTTTTTTTACATTCTTCCTCCCATCTCTTTTGGGGATCAGGCCATCTTCTGGCATCTGTCACTTGTTGTTCATTTATGTTGTCTTTTTTTTTTTCACCATCCATTTTTGTCAGAATAAAAAGTGTCCCTCCTGCGTTCCTTCGAGGACTGGTGAGTCATTGGCACTCGGTGACTGTTCGTTTTTTTGTTTTTTGTTTTTATTTCTATTGACAACCCGACCCCCCACAGCTAGGAGGAGAACACGTTGCTGGTTTCGGCATGGCCGTAGAGATCCGCCAGCTTTTTGAAACGTGGCCCCCAGTCGCTCAGGAAGTCATAGTTGTGCTCCGAGTCGGTGCTGAGCGACTCGAGGGAGCTGAGTGACTGCGCCGCAGAGCCGCTGCCCTCGAAGGCGTACGTCTGGAGTGAGTCGTACGGTGGAGCTGAAGGATCCACGTCCGCCTCCTTCAACCGGTCCCATATGAACTCGCGGAAAACGCCGTTATCGGGGGCCATTTTGTACGGCGGGGGGCGGCTGTGGTACAGGGTGGGTACGGCGGGCATGTCGGGGGTCACGTCACGTCGCGTTTTGCTCTCCCGCGTGGCGTTGAGATGGCGCAGAGCCGCCATGTCGAAGGCCTCTGTGTCTTCCTCTCCGCCGCCCTCGTCATCGTAACGCACGATGTTCTCTCGTACGTCTCGCTCGTCGTCCACGATCAGAGGCTCCTTCTTCCTCCGGCGTACCGTCACGATCAACAACACGAGCACTGCGCGGAAAAGAAGAAAGAACTCGTATTACAGATCAGACACAAGGTTAAAAGATCAGAACATCTATTATTAGACACACTGATACACAAATATTTTTCTAAATGATACAGAACATCAGATGTAAATGCAGCAGAATTAAAGATCAAGCAGGAAAAAAAACTATCAGAGACTGGATACACCAGAGGACAGATGGACGAGTTGATCTAATACTGAAGAAATGAGATCAGACATAATCTGGAAAAGGTATTATGGATCACAAACTGTATTATATCAAAAATATATTGGAAAAAACAAACAAAAATCCCTAAGGTACTACAAAATGGAGAGATCAGACATGATGCACCTTCAGTGTTGGTGCTTTGGCTCAATTCTATTTCACTTTATCCAATCTGGTTGAACAAATGTTACTGAAAGACAATTTGAACGAGGAAACATCGACCAAATACAACAGAATAAAACAGAGCGGTTAAGGAGACAACTCTCTGGAGATAAGGAGACAAAAGCATGGACACTGTTGTGTGGGAAATGAATAACTGATAATGTATAATTATTAAAATAAAAAAAAAACAACAGAACATTTGTTGCTTTTTACTAATTACTCATTTGCAATTAGTATTAAATTAGAAATAAACAGCCTTATCAAAATATAATTTGAAACAACGGTATTGTTTCAAAGCCTGATCAGCTATCATTAAAACAATCAAGTGACAGAATTAAAACCCTTTTAGCCTCCGACCCTTTAGAAAAACAAACCGGTGCCTGGAGACAGCGGTCTATTTACGGCGGGCAGATAAAGCACGGCCCCGCCGAGTGCACGGGCGATGCTATCGCCGGCGTATTTATGGCACCGCACAAACACTTTCTTCTTGTTTAATGCACCGGAGAACATTTCTATTACTTCCAGGCTTTTGAATTTCGTGTACCACATACGAGGCGACGTGTATTATCTCCACGTGTGCGGTTCAATTAAGTCCGATCAGGTACATTAGGTTTATGAATATGTTCATCAGATGGGGATGTGGTTGCTTTCAAATCACATCTGGAAGAGGAGGAGAGGTGGTTCATCACGGATGGTGTGAGGAGAGACAATCGGCGTGTCCTGAAATGGCCCCAGAAATATACAAAAGTACTCGCAACTAAAAAAAAAGAAAAAAACCTACAAGTGAGAAATGAGCATCCTGGTCTATTTAACGTTCCTAGTAGAACTACTACAATAACTATCACCGTTAGAATACAGTCGGATATTATATTATGTTTATGCAGCAGGATGTTTATTTCAATGCAAAAGTTAACACACCCTTCAGGTTGAGTGTGAAAAAAACATCACCATCAAAGACCTTACAATCTATCTATAAACATGAGCTCCTATGGCAAAGGTGCCAATATTTATAGTTTTTATTCAGGCAGTCTTTTAGACAAGACTAGACTAGATTAGACAAGACAGAACTTAGAATGAGATCAGATGGAAATGAAGAACAATAAAAAAAGCTTCAGTGCTAAAGTTTGCACACCCTTTAGGCTGAATGCAAACAAAAGTAGCAGAACTCTTTAGAGGGCTCACGGAAAACCTTTTTTTCCTCCAAAATTTTATTTGTTGTCATTTTAATTTAGTAAATCTTTTTTGTATTTTTGCTAATTTTATGTTTAAATAAAATGTTCCTATAACCTATATCTATGTTTTTCTTAGAAAAAATAAAATTACATATACACATTATTACCCTAATATTACCCTAGACGAGTGAGGAACCATATCCTTTATAGAGCACTCACTGAAATACTTGCAGAGTTTCAAAATTTCAGGAATTTTTCCTTTAGTTTTTTTCAAAAATGTTTCATCGTTGTCATTTTTATGTTGCAAATAAAGGACAGTGAAGTTACACTATATATTTTCTCGCCCAGGAATAGGGTCTATATAAAAACATACACTGTACATACTGTACCTACTGTACGTATATAAAAAATAGGTAATTTTTTACTGAATAATATGCAATAATACAAAAAAAATAAAGCACAAAATAAACAAATCCCATGGGATTTACCTTTCACCTGATTAAGGGTTAAAATCTATCTACAAATATGTGTCCCTGTTGCAGAGGTGCCAATATTTATGATTTTGTCATAGCAATTACCCTGCAATAATGATATGCGAGACAGCTATGCTTTGGGGATTTTTCATGACCGATGTGGAAGGCAAAATAAGGGATGCATGACGTTTTCTGTTCATATTTGTGCAGAGAAGTTTGTTGAAATTTGAATATTTATTTAAAAATTTAATCTTCATGTAAACTTTTTGGGCCATGTTCAAGCTCAGGAACTAAAGTCCAACTGTACCATAAAACATGAGGGTATTTAAAGACAAAGAAATTAACACTCAACACCTGAGCACGATCACAAAACACAAATGATGGAATGGGGCGGAGTCAAGCCTTGAATCAATACGGAGGCATGCGGCTATGTTGTTGTTTTGTTTTTGTGTGTGTAAAATATGCTAAATATCACTTTGATACAATAATTTTTTTTTCTGATTATTCTGTTAGCACAGAGCATCTCTCATTTACCTAACGTTCAAACGTTCACCTCCTCCTTCACCTCCCATAATTTATCTGTCATTATAGCGTCTACTGACATAAAAAAAACATACATTTACTTTGTTAAAGCAAGCAAAAATCAAGCAGCCTCTCAGGCAGGAGTAAACGAGGATCAGAGGAAAAGCAGCGCTGAGACAGCCTGAATGAGAAAATATTGACTTTTCACAGAGCAGGAGAAGAGAATTAAAAAGACATTAAGATGTTTAGGCAGACTGATCCTGAGAGAACAAAAGGACATAAGTAAAGAGGAGAGGAATAAATAATGAGTATAATCACTGTTTTACTCCTATAAAATAATTTATTATTTTTACTAGAGACAGGGGGAAAAAAATCTGGTTCAGTTACGTTTCATGATTCTTTTGTGTGATTCTTCTTTCATGTATCTTCACACTGACTACAAGATCGATTTTTAAAATCTAATAATAAATGTATACATGTATGCATTTGAGGTGGTAAAATATTGCCTTTCCTCTATAATCCTACAGGTGGCGCTCTAAACTATTCCCATATTAGCAGGCAGGAAATATTAAGAGCGAATTATGTTCTAAATTTTATTCTGTTAGAATTATGTTCTAAATTTGGTTAAAATCTGAATAAAATCCAAATCATTATGGATTTGGGATAATTATAAAATCGTGGTCCGGAGCGACACATCGATGATGTAGTGATGATGTCGTATCGGCCGGTCCCTGGTGATTCCCTTGTCTAAGATTTATAATTAATGTTTAGCTATTTTTTCATTTATAAAGAAATTGTATATTCATAATGGCTTTACTAAGTTGTATTGATTTCATCGTCTCAAAGAACGAGTTAATAAAATTAAGAGTAATTAAGCAAATAATCGGGGGGGGAGGGGGGATAACACACACAAATCCAATTTGGATGCAAATTTTTTTTAACACTTCTAATAAACACACACACAAACACACAGTGTAATGGACTGATACTGTAGGTAAAGGTACAGGGATCGTACTGCTGAGGACTGCGGTAAAGTCATTCTCTCTAATCCTGATGCTTGGTGTCATGTGTGGTGTCGCTTCTCAGCCAGGGGAATGGGCTCACTCACAATTTTGCCTAAGAACACGGCCATGAATAAAGAATGAACAATAAACAATTTCTTTTTTGTGAATTTAAAGCAACTTCTCCCAACCATCCAAGAACAGTTGGGTGATGAACAATGTCTTTTCCAGCATGATGGAGCTCCTCACCATGAGGCAAAAGTGATAACTAAGGGAACAAAACATCATACATTTTAGGTCCATGGCCAGGAAACTCCCCAGACCTCCCACTGAGAACATGTGGACGATCCTCAGGAGGCGGGTGGACAAACAAAAACCCACAAATTCTGACAAACTCCAAGCATTGATTATGTAAGAATGGGCTGCGCCATCAGTCAGGAAGTTGATTGACAGCATGTCAGGGCGAATTGCAGAAATCTTAAAAAAGAAGGATCAACACTACAAATACTGACTCTTTACATAAACTTAATGTAATTGTTAATAAAAGCCTTTGACACTTAGGAAATGCTTGTAATTATGCTTCAGTAGACCAGAGTAACATCTGACACAAACATCTAAAAACACTGACGCAGCAGACTTTTTAAAAATTGTGTCATTCTCAAAAAATTTTGGCCACAGCTGTACTCAGTCTACTGAGACTACGTGCTTTCCATGAGGTCTTTCTAGTTCCTCTTCCTTTTTTTTCCCCTTACACTTCTTGCTTGTGTAAATATCTCATTTTGTTCTTTACACTATATTGTCATGCCTTGTTTTGTGACTGCTTTGTTTCAAATGTTAGGTTTTATTTCAGATAATAACACCTCTTTCAAGTTTATTTGATAAAGCAGATTTTAAAACTTTTCAGTAGAGAGTATTTTATTATGCATTGGACGTTATTAAACAATAATCACTGCTTATAGTAAAAATAAACTCACAGAAATACTTCATTTCTAATTCATGATATAAAATATGTTAAAAAAAAATCATATAATATTTAGAGACACTTAAAAAATATGCATACATATTTAAAACATACTGTCCATGAAATAAAAATCCAATAATATTATATAACGCTATATTGTGAAATTGAAATCTTGATAAAATGTATTACTATATTATACGACTTTAATTTGGCAGGCTGTTATTAAAATATTAAATATCTAAATACATGTTATAAGTTTGCTTTGAGCTTCATATTTTACCCCCCAATATATTAGGTGTAGTATTTATATCTTATAATAAATCCAAAATATACTGCATTTTTATCTACATTATATATACTGGTTAGATATTAAATTGATAGAGCAGATTTTAAAACGTTGGGTTTTTTACTCTGTGTGTGTGTGTGTGTGTGTGTGTGTGTGCATGTGTGTTAATTATGTTATATCTGTTTTGTTTAGTTAATTTGTTGTTATGTAATGTATTGCAGCATATTACAATATTATGTTACTTTACTTAATTTACTCTTTGATTTGGCAGACAGTTGTTAAAATATTAAATATCTAACACTAAATAAGTGTTTTTGCTTTAAGAGTTTATAGCTAAATGTATTTACATATGTATTGTATGTACACTGTATTTTCATTTAAATAATATATTCATATGCTAAATATAAATAAATAATAATTTATATAATAAATAATAATTTTTGGTGTGTGTGTATATACAGGCTTAACGTTAAATCTGTTCTGTTTTTTACATTTTTTAATTTAATGTGTACAAATTATTATATTTTTTTTATATATAAAAACCCAGTGATGTATATTTAGAACAGAGTGTGAAGCAGCAGCAGGTCTGGACGCAGTCAGGAGTTAAACCACGCCCTAATCAATCAACTGCAATTAAGGCGGATGTAATTAGCTGGAGGCGGGGCTGTTCAGGATGGAGCACACCTGCTTCACTCAGGCTTGTATGAGGAGCTTATATGAGCTATTTATAGGGACGGAGAGGTGGGTGTGTGGAGTTTGTTGCTCTTGCTTGGTGCACTTACACATTGTGTTCACATTGCACGTTTAAGGTTAGTTGTATAATAATGTACACATTCTGTGCATGATCTGTTTGTTGGAAAAACAAGTTGAATGTGTGTTTTTAATGTTAATTGTGTGTTTGCAGTAAATATATATATAGTGGTGTTGTGTATCCTGTGTTTGGTTCCTGTCCCTTCACTCAAAATGGAAGGTGAGCATGATGATGGTTTTACTGATCACGTGTTCACTTCGGATGGTTTAATGTTAACTTCTAGATTCTCATCCCTGTTTCTGGAGTAAAGTTCATTATGCACCTTACTAATTAGCTAATCAACCGTTCTTTGTTAAAATGAATCCTTGGGCAATGTCTTGTGATGGTAAGATTTTTTTTTCTTTTCCAGAAGTGTCTCATCCTTCACAATCAGATGTTGAGCAACCACACCCACCTGTTAATCACAATAGACCATTTTTCTATGTCCAACCACCCTCTCAACCTTATTTCATGTATCAATGGCCAATGGATCCATTTGGACAGTATGGCTTCCCAGGACCAGGTGAGAAACCTTTCAGGTAGGATGAAAAAAAAAAAACTTTTCTTCTCTCGCACCTGACTGTCTTTTTACTTTCTTCTCCTTAGTATTTCCTTTTGGGCGTCCCTACATGCCTCCATATCAATTTATGCAGTATCCTGGTTACGTAGTCCCGCATGCGCCCATGCAGCCAACTGATTACAGAAGAATCGCCCCGCTCTTTCCTCCCGTCGCTTCCTACGACCTCCGTTTCCGTCAACAGTTCCAGCAGACGAGCATGCACCGTGAGACCACGTCGTCTGAGGCCCAGACGGAGCCCAGAGATCCGGTTAGCAAGCTGATGGACAGCCTTGAAAGTCTCCGAGCATGTGAAAAATCTGGAGCGGTTAAGGACTCCACTGTGATGTTTTCCTCAACTCCTGCTGTAAACTTGTTCACTGGTGAGGTGGAGAAGATGAAGGCTGGAGATAAGATAAATGTGAAGCCTGCTTCTCAGCTTGATGAGGCAGAGCAGGATGACTTGTCGAAACTGGTGACTCCCTGTGACTCTGCTGTGTATGATGTAGAGTCGAGCCAGGGCCGTCTAGAAGAGTGTGTGCTGTCGGATGTGCTGCCTCTTGACAGTTCCTCAATTCGTGACGAAAACCAGAGTCAGGACCAAGATTACAAACGAGGCGATTCAAAGATGCTGTGTTTTCAGAGTGAGAAATGTGGTGGAAGCCATTCAGCTGAGGTCGAAGACTCTGGCGCTCATGTTTCTGACCTATTTGAGGGCAAGTCCTCCATCCAAAGCGAGAAGGTTGAGTATTTGTCTCCTGAGTCTGTAGAGGTTACCGAGCCTCTCTTGCAGATGACCGCAGACTGTGATCTGCCATATCAAATTCTTCGCCTTCCTTGCAATAAAACCACCACTGGTTTGTTGCTTCAGAAAGAGGTCGACCCGTTGCTCTACATGGATCCGTCTGCTCTATTGCCTTCTAAAAGCTACACTTTTGGAAGCCCGTACACGCACAACTACTACCCTCAGGTGGTTCCTGAGCGGCAGAGTGTCCTCAGTCCTTCGTTAGATGAACTGTCCTCCAGGGATGAGATGTTCTCCACTGATGTCGAAGATGATCCAACATCTGGGCAAGCCTATGTAGATGGTGGCAAGCTGGCAGAAACTGGAGTTGTTCCCACCCACGCTGAAACGGATCAGACAGATAAAGCATGCTCTGTCTGGGCCAAGACTTGTGCCTGCTGTGGTGCAAGCCTTCCAGATGAAGATGTCAGCCCTGCAGAGCTGTTGGAACAGGATTGTGACTGTGAACTGGATGAAGATCCTGAGGAGCCGAGTACCTGCAATGCTCAGAAAGTAGTATTAATGCAGAACCCTTCTAGGCATGGATTATCACCTTGTTCTCAAGTTTCTAAACACAAAGCCAGGAAGGTGCTGGAGGTTGCAGAGCCAAGTGGGCAGGACCAAGGCCATGGCAGAGGAGAGTGTGGTGATCAGTCCTGTTCAGCTGCTAAAGGAGACAAGGGCCGAGGCAAATGTCAAAAGGGTGCCCAGTTCAGGTCTTACTCTGGTACGTCATAGGTTTCTAAGGAGACTCTTTACTACATGACTTGATGGGGACGCTAGTTCCCAGTGTGGCAGTTAGTTATTTTATTTATTTTTTTACCCCCCTCCAAAGTCATTGGTCAAAGTTTATTGATGCTTCTGCTTAAATTTCTGGAAAATGATGTATTGGGTGGTATAGAGATGTGACTTCATCCTTGTGCGTTTTAAATGTTTTTCAGAGCATTGTCAGAGAGAAGGTCTAGAACTAATGGACCAGGAGAATTGGTCTGGCAGCAACGGCAAGCAGAGATCACGGTCCTGCAGGCCAGCCAATGGTCTTCAAGAAAAAGGTGTCCTAAACCCCCCCACCCCCAAATTTGTGGTGATTACAAATGAATTCGGACTATAGAAGTACACAAACAAGAATATTCCTAAAAGTGACTAGTGATGCCATTGGCTTGGTCTTGCACATCTATATCTAAAACTTAGTAAAAGTACAGGCTGCACAAAATTTTCAATAAGTTAATTGGGCCCAACCTCCCTTCCATTGCACTGAGATCACATGACCTGAAACCTCATAATTTTATTCAAAATAACGATGTTGGGGACACAGCCAAGACGCAAGCTTTTTATGGAATCTGCCAAGAAAAATCATCATGCCCTTCAATTTAACATGCATTCTTGCACATGTATGGTCTGTCGATCTTTAAGTTTACGGTTTTCTCTTTTTAAAACTTGCAATGTCATAAAGGGAGACCTGCAAGACGAAGGCCTTCATGCAAGACGTTTGCTCAGCAGAGGCCAAGGAGAAATGAATACGATGACCACAATGAGGCAGACTTTTCCTACTGTCAAAGGGGCAGAGGTAAGTGCATGATTTTTGTCTTTTTGATCTTTTATATCCTCTGGTAGTGCTCAACTTAACGACATCTGTCTTCACCAGGATCTATGAAAAGAAGAGGCACAAGATACTAAATGATGAGCACCGCTTAATACTTAAATGTATTACCTAAGAATAAACACTATTGCACTATGGAATGCACAAAAGCATGCTATAATTAATAAAATAAGCACGGGTAACTGTTCAAATACTGAAAACTGCGTTTCTGATGCTCATGCCGCTTCATTTTGAGTGCTGTGCATTCATCTTAATCTGGCCTGAGGAGCATTTTTCTCTGGACCAGGCCTTGCCATGCTTTATGCATTCATGTGTGTGGCTGGATCTGGGAGGTGTAGATCTAGTCTGTTTGCTTCTAGCACTGCTTGTCAAGGTCTGATTCACAGAACGCTTTCTCGGGTTTATTTATCTTTTTTTTTTTTTTTTTTTTGAAGGATGGGCATCAGAAATGCAGCTTGAAAATAAATTAATAATAAAAAAATAGAAAAATTGATATCTTGGCAGTCTGGCTGAGCCTAGTTCAGACATGTCGTTTTATCATGCAACTATCATTTTATACCTGAAATGCAGTGTAATGTTGACATACAGTGGTCATTAAAATCTTTGCATTGCACTTGTTTTGTGTGTGGTCTTTGAATCATTTATGCCATTTTGATTGCCATTAGGGCACATGGTAATTTATGTACACTGACCGTAGGAGGTGTGTTTGTCATCGAGTGCCAAAGACTGGTCACTTGGGTTCTTCAGCAAATGACTTTTGCATTATTAAAACTCAATAGTCGTGAGTTATAACGGGTCGTTCTGCATTTTTGTTTAACTTCTATACTGTGATGCCTCAGTGTTGTGCTTTTTAGATGCAGGTTATCCAGTAAAGATTTGCTTTAGTAACTTGGAATGGAGCTTAAGTACTGGTCATTGGGGGGGGGGGGGGGGGTTTTTAGAAATTATTAAAGCTAAAATAATCTGAGCTTTAATGTAATCAGTATTTCAGGTTGAAGTACATAGACAGTTCTGCCATACAGACAGAAATGTAACTTAATACAAAACTCACATTCTGTAAGGTTGAGTATCTTATGCCATCTTTACACAAAGTTGTACTTTCATTGTCGGCCAAATACACTCCGTTTGGTAATCAGAGAGTGAATCCGATGAGGAATGGCAAAAGTAGATAGAAAAAAGATGTTTTGTCTTTAAAATGACTTCAGCGAAAGTGAAAATATGAACTAGTCCCAGTGAAATAAATTTTAGCTTTTCTAATATCTATTGGTGCAGGGTGTTTTCATTCAGCAAGTAGATTTATTAAATTCGACACATAACGGTTCATAATATTGCTTTTACTCAACATTTTGAATTTATTATGGTGCAGGTTAAACTGCGGGCAGATACAAGTACTACGAAAGTTTCATTAAATTATGTCCTGGATTGCCGTACAAAGTTTTGAGACTGGTTTCTGGTCCTCCAAAGAAAGAATGAGTTCTGTCTGATGTACAGACAAAATCTTACATTTATGTACGTGTCTAGCTGCCTGATGCCTGTTTTTTAACTTTTTGGTGTACCCCCCCGCCCCCCCCCCCAAAAAAATCATGAGATTGTAACGTAGCATAGAGAAAGAAACGCAATTAAATGGCTTAACCTAAGCCTATAAATACAGCTTCCCTTGTTGACCAGTGTCCCAGCCACGATGCCTAATCTTCTAGACTAATGCACTAGGATGATGCATGTTCTTTTACAAACATTGCAAACCTCATGGTGGCTTGTGCCACACAATCCAAGACGTGAAGTCATCGTGACTAAGCTTCGTGGTAAAAGCCTGTTTCCTCTCAGTTGTCTCAGAATGACACAATTCAGAGTATATTATCAAAAACAATTATCAATAATCAGCTGGTGCGATAGTGATGCGGGCAAGTCAGTATGTCATTTAAAAACTACATCACCAGAGCCATGTTTGTGTTTAACCACTAACCCAGTTTACCTCAAGTTGACTGTACAAACACAAAGGTACCTGCATGGGAGCGCCGAAAATATGACCGCTTGACTGATGGCTGTCCGATTGGGTCAAGTTGCAGCGTGTAGTGTCACTTGGAGCGACATCTTTAGACATCGTCATCCCGAAAATGTGTTTATTCTAAAAATATATAAGGTTTCTGCTCGCCAGGGCTGAGGTATAATTCGAAACAGTGACCGTAATACAGGAATTTTATTTTACATTTTAGCATTTCATGTTTAACACTACCGTTTATTCATTTAAAAAACTTCATGCTGTTTCCTTACAGATATATAAAGCGTATTTATTTGCTGAGAGTGGGTGTGGTTTGTTGAAATATCCACAAATTAATATCTTTTATGCACTTATTTGGACAGCTGTTGTAATATGAACTACTGTATAGCACAGACATTTCCACCGTGAAGAGAACAAGCCAATGTTTTTTTGTTTTTTTCTTACCTCTGTGTTCATGTCACACATGCAAACGATTAATACACGCTGTGCTGCATAACAGCAGGCAGGTTTTACTTGGAATGTTCTCGGGGGAAAAATCTTCAGTGTTGAATAAATACTGAGGAGGTGGGAAGTAGTTCAAGCGTTAACTTATTTACGGATTAAACTGAAATCGCACTGCATATAGCAGAAGTAAAAATCTGTTCAGTCTATGGTTCGTTAAATAATTTTTATGAAATTTGCCATATATAATTTGAATTATTATATAAATTGATATAGCATTTTTAATGTTTTTATATTAAAGTATATTATCCATATACAAACACTGATCAGCTGTAACTTTATGACCATCTGCCTAATATTGAGTAGGTCCCTTCTTTTAGTAGCATAGTGGGGCTTCTATTGGATTAGACCACACTAATTCTCACAAAGGTTCACTTGCTGCATGATCTATTCCGCCAAATTCCAGACACAACTGTAATGAAATATTGAAAATATCTGTGAGAAGGACCATATGACTGGGTCAGTGCAACGCCAAAATTTCAGGTCTTGTGGTATGTTCCTGGTCTGCAGTGGTCGGGACATACCTAAGGTACTCAAGGAAGGAAAACTAGTGATTCACATGGGGAGTAAAGTCTGGCCCGTGTAGTCCGAACCAAAAAAAGGGACTGAAGCTCGAATTGATGAAAAAGGTTAATGCTTTTTCATCATGATAGAAAGAATGGCGGGAAAAGGGAGGACATACTCTACATTAGGCGGGTGGTCATAAAGTTATATTGTATTAAATACTGTATTAAACCTTGATCTTTGTTTTGTTTGTTGCAATTGCCATATTGCAATTTGCAATATATGATTAAAAAGGTGTATATATATATATATATATATATATATATATACAGTATATAATGATAGGTATAATTTTTTTTGCACATTTTCTGATAAAAATATTCAATATAATAATAATAAATAATATAATTTAATTTATCATATTAAATAATTACCTTAAACAAATAAACTTTCAAAATCTCAAGTTTACTGAACATAAAAAAACTTACCTGAGGCGGTCGCTATTTGCTCTGTTCTTATTTGCTGTTGCTCACGTCATTCATCTGTACGAGCGTCTGATTGGCTGAAGGGCGGGCCCTAGTGAACGCTCACGGAACTGTCAAACCAGCAGCGCGCGTGCTGAGAGAACGCACGAGCTTGGTGCGAGCTCGTGCGCGAGACCTCTCTCTCTCTCTCTCTCTCTCAGGGCTGAGGTGAGTCTACTGTAAAGCTTTAATTAGCTATTTTATTATTATTGCTGTTGTTTTTATTCTTATATCTCTATAATACGATTTTAAAACATATATGTTTTTTTTTTCTCTGTATACTACAGGCACAGTAAAAAGGGAGAAACAAATCATTTAACCGGAGAGTGAGAGAGCGCGCGCAGACTACCTGAGGTAAAAAATATATACCTGTTTATATTTAATCTTATTAATTTATTTAGTAATTTGGTAATAACACATTATTTGGTATTTCTGTGAAGTATCATTTAATGTACAGAAACAAGTTATACGTTGTACATTTCTAAAAGTGTGACTTTTCTGTCAAATATGTTAGCATTAGCATGGATTATGACTGAAATAACGGTCAGTCAGGGGCATGACTCCAGCACTAGTGTTAAACAGGGTAGTGTTTAACCCCAGGGTGTTTCTTCTCAGCATGAAGCTACACCTTCACACTCTTACAGTAAAACTCTTGCAGGACTTTGCACTCCTATGAAGATTAGGCGTCAGCCCACATTGGACTGATTAACTTAGTGTTTTATCTGGGTTGTTTAGACTATAACTCCACTCCTGTATAACCGGAGTTCTCTGACAGAGGTTTATGATTTTCACGCACTTTCACTCTTATACACACACTCGAAAAACCTGCTCGAGACTTCATACCAGGTGTGTTAGATGAGGTGAAGTCACCAAAACATACGAGTTAATATTGCAAAATTATGCATAGTCTTTATAACATGCAATACATAATATTTGATTTGGGAAACAATATCAGGCAGTTGCTAAACATAACGATTCTTAATATCAAAGTTTACAAAACACTCATTTGGAGTGCCAGGTGTGCAATTATTATTTGTTTTGGTTTAATAGACTGACAGTGGGGCAGCGCAGTGGCTTAGTGGTTAGCGCTGTCACCTTGCACCTCCACGGTCTGGGTTCAATTCCTGCCTCGGGTCTGGAGTTTGCATGATCTCCCCATGCCTGGTGGGTTTCCTCCCACAGTCCAAAGACATGCAGATTAGGTCAATTGCCGTTCCCAAATTGCCTGTAATGTGTGAATGAGTGGGGGTGTATGCCTTGCAATGCATTTGCTCCCCGTCCAGGGTGTACCCCGCCCTAGTGCTGCCTCGTTTCCCTGTTCTTCATGTTTTTCCTCCTTTTTCAAAGACAGTCCAAATGAAATGCAGCGAATTTCCAAATTCCCCATAGTGAGTGAGTGAGTGCATACTTGTGAATTGGCACGCTATCCAGGATGTCAGTGCTTTGTAACAGTCAAGCTGTATAAGAAGTTTGTGTTTATGCATTGTAAAGAGGAAACTTACAGCAGGTAGAACTAAATGTTGGAAATAAAATCCGGATCCAAACCCGAATGACAGTATTTTTTGGGACCCTGATGCTTTTTTGATGAATGAGAATAAATAATATAATAATCGATCATTAATCTAATGCTTTTTTCCCCCCTCGAGGTGGGCATGGCTATACCCGTCACTCAACAGAGACAATTGAGATGATAGTTTACCGCGTATAAACAGAGTGTGCAGAATAAACGGAAACAAAAGCGTTCATTGACCGGACCTTCTTAAATTTTAAATCAGTGGCCCTGAATTAGAAGCTATCAAGTGAACTACAAGTGGATGAATAAACAATGAGCTGTTCTTTAATAAATACTCTAGAAACATGTATCATAGTAATGTTATTTAAGATAAATAAAAGAGGTCATGATGTGCTGTTATAGGAAACTTTTGTCTGCTTCATTACATCATTTACTAGATATTTATATAGTAAATTATGTGAAAATTTTCACATTCAAAGACAAAACTTACAATATGCTACGCAATATAAATTATTGTAGCGCAATGGCTATTTTGCATGATTTTTTTTTTATTTTTATGCTGTGCTACAGGATAATAATGATCCTGACACAAAAAATCTATGTCTTGAATTTGGCACTGTGAATTAAAAAAGTTGCTGTGATTTAATACAGGTTAATACTTTTTTTTGTTTGTTCTTGTTGCAACACTTCCTTGGACGTCAGCATGTCTGGGCAAATAACTACATCACACTGACATTATCTCAAACAAAAAGAACTCTATCAGATGCAGATTAATACAAATCCATTCTGCACTGTTTAGTTCAGCTGTAATGTACCGATCAGGACTGTAGCGATTGATAAAAAGGAGAGGGAAAAAAAAAACTACGACCAAAGTACATAGTAAGGGTGTGTGTGTGTTTGTATGTGGTAAGTCACGTGTCGTTTGTTTTGAGACCGCTCCTTGTCAGAGGCCTCGTGAGGCAACGTGGAAATAAGGGCCCACACTGCCATGCTGTGATGTAAACACCATCTGGATATCTGTTTGTGTGGACAAATTGAGTAAAAATGCTTCCAGGTGGAATTTCTTCTAGGTGAATGAATCACCAGCGTTAATAAGGACGTGCACGGTTTGAAGTTCATCACTCTTGCGGATGCATAGCATCTTTAAGTGACGTTTCTTCTCATTTCTGTTACTCTCTTTTCATCCGGCGTTGATGAATCCCCCTGCCAACGATCCATCTATCCAGCTGATTGACCGATACAGAATCCGGCTCGCTGCTTTGTTGCCCTTCTGCCGTCTCTGTCAACATGATGTACAACAACGCTTGACATTCTAGAGGAATAATTACCCTACTTTCTTTTATGTTGGTCTCTTTTAATATTAAGCAAGGTTTTATATCTCGGGGTCACCTCAGCGGTGCGTTTTTAGGACCCAGTCATTCGAGAATTCCATGAATGCGTTCGCTGAATACATTTCATTACCTATGTTAGCAGTGTGCTTTTCACACATGGATGAAAAAAGGGAGGATATTAACGGGCAGTGATTAGGGAAAAAAACGCAGGCAGCAGGCTTTTGTGCCCTGGGCTGCCTCAGTCAGCAAAAAAATGAGAGATTGATGTGTGTAGAAAAGTGAGAACGCCAAAGGGCAATGGGACAAGGTCGAAGATTTCACATGATTTAATAAAATTACCCACAGGACTCATGACCAACTGGTGTAGATTTTTTTTCCTTTTCATATTTTTTTCGAGTTCTGTATATAAGACAAAAATGGATTTTCCATTCATAAATATGATGGTTCCTTATCAGAGAAGACCGTGTTACTGAATGCTTCTCTCTTCAGCAACATGTTCTCTAACACCTGTTTCCACATTATTTCAGCAGCACACTGCTAAGACAAAATAATTTTTTTGGCTTATGTAAACAAGTTCATAAAACACATGGAGTTTTCATTAACACATGATGGTATACACCGCGTTCCAAATTATTATGCAAAGTGGATGTAAGTGTCATAAACATTAAATGTTTGGTTTTTAAATTAAACCCATGGATGATGTTGTGTCCCAGAGCTCTTTGGATCACTGAAATGAATCTCAGACACGTGTGATAATTAGTTTGCCAGATGAGCCCAATTAAAGGAAAAGT
>JAOVVB010000023.1:16146284-16167607 GCA_028570985.1 Heterobranchus longifilis | reverse complement strand
CAAGCTTGTGCATTGAAAGATATATTCATTGTATTTCTGTAAAATAAAGTCACAGGTACACGCGCATTTCCGACATGCAGAACTTATTCACTGCCTGACCTTCCGTCTACAAATCTCTGTGAAAAACGCAGCATAGAAATGTTTCTTCAAATCATACACACATAAACCTGTCTGCACTTCTGTGCGTCCGCTTTGTCTTTCTTTGTAGAAAGCGACGTTCACGCTTCTAACCAAAGAGAGCTTAACCGATACCCCACCTTCATCTCCCTAGCCACCAGAAAACATTGTGTTTCAAGCTTTTTCTTTTCCCAAAAAGCATTTAATTTCCAGTCCAATTTCACATCAAAACATTTATTAAGAAACGTCTGCCGAGATTAAACACACCGAGCGTAACGGTGAGGCTGTTGCTATAGCAGCGCCGAAGCGAGGAAAAACTTAACAGCTATAGCAACAATTAGGAGTTGTTAATGCCGCTTTCTCGACGAGATTAAATTAACACGAACGGCAGTTCTGTTGATATTAAAGACGAAGGAGTTGGTGGAAAGAAGTGCGGAACCCTGCGGAGTGAATGTCACGCTTTAAACATCCGCAAATGTTGAATATCAACTGGTTTCACCTCCTACAGCTTTGCAGACACACTCTGTACTCGGAGGATGAATGACTTAAATCCGAAACATCCCGTTTCTCTGGAAACTGCACACACACACAACCACAAACACACACTCGTATAGACACACATGGTTTGGACAGAAGTCCTTCATGAGCTGGGTAAGTGTTTTTTTTCTTTCTCTCTCTCTTTCTCGGATCAGTCCTTGTGTTTGCTGCATTGTGTAGCGAGCTTGCACAGGAACCCTACTGTTCGGATTATAACAGGACTGACAGCGGGGCACAATGCCTGTTGATTTATTATTCAGAAACCCAGAGGGAAAAAAAATCTGTTCCATCTCTATACCACATCCACCCCCTATATATCCACACACTCACTGTGTCCTCCCTCGTCTCCGTTCAATCACCAACAAGACACAGTATGAGGGTTTTTTTTTAAGCTGACAATATGCACACAGCAAAAACAATAAATAAAAAACATTGTTTTTGTTTTTTCATTTTCCTAGTTCTAATGCTATGAGAGACACGGATTCTTGGCAGCAATCGGACAGGGGCACAGAGGGATTAATATCATGGTTAACTTTTAAGGGAATTACTGCAAAGAAAACACACACACAACCACTAACAGGATTTGAGAGAGAGAGAGAGAGAGAGAGAGAGAAAGTAATCCCTTTATGTTGCCAGATTGAACCGTTTCCAATAAGCAGGTCGATCTGCATCGCATTTATAGCCATCGACTCATGATTATTTGTCTCCAGATATGAATGGAGGATTAATAAAATTAGCTGTAACATCGTCCAAAAAAGATTTTGTAAAACACTGGAAACCCTGTCACCTTTTACTGACTAATGTGTTCGCCTATACTGTGCCTGCGACTTTTATACAATGAACAACGTTAAGTAAGACTTAAGTCTTCTCCCTTTATAGTCACTTTTATTGTTGTGGAACATCGGTAGACCGAGTTGCTTCCTGTTCTCGCTTATGCTAGAGAAGCTCACTCACTCATCGTCTATACCGCTTTATCCTGTATTCAGGGTCATGGGGACCTGGAGCCTATCACAGGAGGCTTAGGGCACAAGGCAGGGTACACCCTGGACAGAGTGCCAATCCATCGCAGGGAACACACACATACACACACTCATTCACACACTACGGGCAATTTGGGAACGCCAATTATCCTAATCTGCAGGTCTTTGGACTGTGGGTGGAAACCCGAGAACCCGGAGGAGACCCGGAGGTGCAAGGCGACAGTGCTAACCACTACACCACCGTGCTGCCTGCTAGAGAAGCTATAAAACAAAAATTTTAAATGAAAAAAGAAAGAAAGAAAACGCAGCTTTTTTGTTACCAGGAACCCGGAAAAGTGGAAAAAAAACTCTTCAATACTGAAGATATCAGCGGACCATCTGATATGCACACAACTTTAGTGCGGGTTTTTTTTTTTCCCACGCCAGATGCCCTCTTTGACGCAACCCTGCCATTTTATCCGGGCTTGGGCCTGGCACTGCGTGCGGTGGCTGGGTGATATGGGGTGTGGCAACCCACAGACAGCAGGGCTCAAACCCAGATCCTCAGATCCCCAAACCAACAATCTAGAGCCTTTGCCACCTGAGCCAACACATTAGTCATTGCTCAAAAGTCTTAACCCGGCCCCCCTTATTTTTTCCAATAATCAGAGTTTCTTGTTCAGGAATAGTTCTCCAGGCTTCCTGAAGGACTTTTTGTCTCCCATTTTCAGTCTAATCCCTGTACCTGAGCAGTTTCAAAGGGATGTCTTGTGTTTGATAAACCACACAGTGACCTATGAATCATTCAGGCAAAAACCCATCTACAGTAACTTAAGGCATGAATAAACAGGTGCAGATGATGCGAGATGATCAGGCCCGTGATTAGTACTGGAACAGACGAGAGGGGAAATGAGGTCGCTCCTGAGGTTGTTACATAAACGACCCATTTCTAAACTGCATCTTTAGGCACTTTGCAGCCTTCCACATTTCTTTCATTTAATCTTAATTTATCTTCTCAAAATCTTTTTGCTTGCTTGCAGAATGTTTAGAAGGTATGTAGGAAACAAGACAGTAGACATGATTGATTTCTTAAATCTGCAGCTGGATTTTTGACCTATTCAACGTTTCATTTTTTTTCCTGAATACACAGAATTACCACAAGAAAAAAAAACTCCAAAAGAGACAAAGTAGCTTCATTGGTCCAGTTTTATTCTAGCTGATGGATGACCGTCTCTCACACACACACACACACGCGCACGCACACACACGCTCGCGTACCGTCTGACGAGTTCTGACTCATGGTTCGGGCTTCCAAGCCTTGATGGCCTCTCAGTGGGGTGCAATCAGTCAACAGATTGCAGTGTGATTGCGTCCTTTTGTTTTGTTGTTTCCCTCGGACAGAGAGACGAGGGAGAAGAGCTGTCGTCTGCGCAGTTTAATTAAGACTGACTGAAGCTAGCCAGAGCCGGCATCCTCTCTAAAATCCCTCTCGCGTCGTGTTTTGAGGATTTCTTTCGCACTGTTTTTATTTGTTGCTTCGTCGTTTCCATAGCATCGGGAGGGGAAAAAAATCAAAAGGAACTGAAGTGCAGCGAAGCTCATCAGCCAGACAGATAAATAAAACGAAACAATGTAACGTCATGTTTTAATGCACACCGTAGTGATGTTTAAGAGATTCTTAAATCTGATTGGTCGGAGAATCAATTCATTTTTCGTAGTAAGGTTTCCATAGCAACAGCTCATTCTCTAATTAAGAACAAACTTATTCTTTCTAAAGAACAAACTTTTAAGAAAGAAAAGTGTATAATCATTGATAATATTGTTTCACAAATTAAAGATTCGTAATGTTGCTCTATCACCAGGACAGACATGTTTATGCTTTTGAAAAAGTGGCACATTTAAAAAAGAAAAAGGAAAAGAAAAAGAATGAAAAAGAGGAGCTGGCGAGATATCTACAGTACGTATGATGAAAAACAGGAACTTATTTCTTTCCTGGTTCCACAACATTAAACATACCTATAACTGGATGAATAGCACACTCATGTATGACATGTATTATTAATTTCTCAAAAATGTAGTAGCGGTCAAGACATTTTCCCAACATAACAGGCAGACTTGATATACAGTGTTAGAGAAATATGAGGTGACCTTCCTGCATAATGAAAACGAGAAAAAAAAACAGATAAGAATGAATGCATGTGAGTTACAAGGCTCAAATTAAAAAAATAAACGCATTAGCCGTCCACTTAACAAGCCGTTCTTCTACATTTTTAGACTAATGACCAAAAACCATTGTGACGTCAAAGCTTCAGTACAGCCAGAGACAAATGAGGAGTGCCTTCTAACATAAAAGACACAGAACCCAGAAGGTCAGGTACCCAATCCACGCTAATCCGATCGCAAAGACGCACCGACAATACAATAATCATGAACTCGTTTATCCATCAGAGCTATATTCACTCGTTCGTGAATCCTCAACTCGACAATCATCCTGAGCTCGATCAATCAGCTACCTGAATAGCGCACGCTCGGGAATAAGGGGCACTCGTCAAGCAATCAGCTAACAAAGCCGCTAAACACTAATCTGGCGCGTCACCACGAACGCAAACGCGCCCTCCAATACGCGGCGTGCGTCCTTCACAGCTTGAATCTGGTTAAACCGCCCGAGTGCACCGGTGCGACAAGTATCAACAGTGTGAGACGATGCACGATCAATCAAATCTAATGGATCTAATGTACTCTTGGAAATCAGCAATGTAATTAACCGACGTTATTCCGTCATAAAGCATGGCATTTCTCCCATGAGCCAGTTTAACTGTAATTAATAATTATCCCCCCCCACCCACACACACACACAGAAACGGGTTCATTTCGAATCAGTTTATGCCTTAATGAAGACAATGAGGAGAAGAGAAGCAAACAAACAAACATCCGAAATGATGAGACTACGTCCTTGCTGTGTAATTGGCTTTCTATTTGTTTCTTCTCAATTAGCCGATAGGGAGCTGAAACACGCTGCGGCTGATGTAAAAACTGAATTTCTATTAGACTACAGACAGCCATGTGAATCTCCGATGTGCTGAGAGAAAAACGTGTGATGGGTTTGATGACAGTGATGATTGTGGTGGTGATGGATGAGGTCATGTTGATCTTGGGTGTGGGGGTGATGATTACGAGGATGGTACTGATGATGGGAGATGATTGTAGTGGTGATTGTGGTTGTGTTGGTGATGATAGTAGACGATGATGTGGTGATGCTGATGACATTAATTTTGGGGGATGCGATAATAGTGGTGATGTTTGATGACATTGACTGTAGTAGTGATGATGATGATGATGATGATGACAATTAAAGTCTGCATGATAGTAATAATGATGGTAGTGCCTATGGTGGTATTGTTAGTGGTGGAAACACTGGTGATGATGATGAAGCAGATGCTGGTTATGGTGTTGGTGATGTTCCTGAAGTTGATGGTATTTGCATTGTTTCCTCCAACCCACATGATGTCACTGACCATCTTTTCGAACTGCTCGCTCACGTACCGTTGGGCGAGCACTTTACCACTGTGCCACTCGGAGGCCGATGGTATTTGCAGTTTAACTCCCTTGTTATTTTAATATAATAATAAGAGTTATGGTTTAGGGTTATGATTATAGTGATGATGACGATGACAATGATGATGATGATGAAAGTACCCAGGGTAGTAATAATGATGTTAGTGCCTATAATGTTATTTTTGGTGGTATTCAGGTGGTGGTTATGGTGGTGATGTCCATAAAGATGATGATGTTTAAAATGTAATATTATTGTTATAATAATAATAATAATAATAATAATAATAATAATAATGGTTATCAATGATGATCCTGGTGATAATGATGATGATGATGATAATGTTGATAATGATGATGACGATAATGATGATGAAAGTACTCCTGATATGGTAGCGCCTATTTTTGGTGCGTAGTAACATTGTTGGTGAGGTTGATGATGATGATGATGATGATGGTGTTTAACATTTAATTTAACATTTTGATATAATAATGGTAATGGGTTAGGGTCATGATCATAACAATGATGATGATGATGATGAAAGTACCCAGGGTAGTAATAATGATGTTAGTGCCTAATGTGGTACTGTTGGTGGTAGTAACACTGTTTGTGATGATGATGATGATGATGTTGAGGTGTTGGTGATGTTCCTGAAGATGATGGTGTTTGACATTCTTGCTATTGTGATATAATAATAATGGTAAGGCCATGATCACAGTGATGATGATGATAATGATGATGATGATGATAATGATGATGATGATGACGATGATAATGAAAGTACCCAGGGTAGTAATAACTATGGTAGTGCCTATGGTGGTATTGTTGGTGGTTGTAAATCTGGTGATGATGATGATGAGGTGATGTAGAACAGATGGGGGTTATGTAAAATGAGGATGCCAGTGCTAGTTATGGAGGTTCCTAAAGATGATGGTGAGATAATAACACTTCCTATGTAGAGATAATGATTATAATGATGCTCGTGGCTTGGGGTTCATGATGCTAGTGATGCTGCTGATGGATTCTTACCGAGCAGTGTCATGATGCAGGCCAGGATGGCTGTGAGCGCTCCGGTGCTGAGTCCGGCCGTCAGGGGAAAGGCCTCGGTGCCGCACGCCTGTGGAGAACCATCAGAGTCGCACTCGCACACTCGGATGGACAGAGTGTTAGTGCTGCTGAGAGACGGACTCCCGCTGTCCACTATCAGTACGGGCAGACGGTACAGGGGCTGCTCTCGCCTGTGAAATCCTCCACGCTTTGTCAGGATGGACGCTGTGTTATCTGGGCAGAAGACAGGAGAAGAAAAGATAAGATGGGAAAGGGAAGGAGATTACTGGTGAAAAGAAATGAGGTGTGAAAAGAAACTAGACAGATCAGAGTCTTGTGTCAGGGTTAGTACAAAAAAAAGTACTCATAACAACATATGATGCCTGCATAATCCGGCTATGACGTGAACAACTGACGTGAACCTTTGTTTTTTTGGCTAAGAAGCGTTCATAAGGCTACATGAAAACTGACATAAGCCTACTTACTGTAAATGTTCATAGCACTGCAGGACACCTGCAATAATGAATAAGCCCTTCATAGCACTACATAATGCCTGCATATGCTGCATTATTTTTGAGAAGAGTTCATTAGGTGACAAATGACATAAAACTTCTTAGGCATTCATAACACTAAGTAAGCTGTCTCTGACAACTGTTATAGTTATAATACTTTATTCATAAAGCAGCGTTCGTAAGGCTACATGACAAACTGAAATAATCCTACTTAAACATTCATGGCATCTACATAAGTTCTCTGAGACAAGTAATATTAACTTGTCCTTGATGAAATGGCAAACCTTTAACTTAAATTCTTATGAGGCTATATTACACAACACCCTCTACATAAGTACTTCATGATGACGTACATAAACATTTATAAAATACCACTGATCTGACATAAGGGTGTATTATGAATGTTATAACCACTATCCATGTAACTGAGTGTAGATTTGGGATGAAAGAATAGCAGGATATTATATTCCCCCCCACAAGGTTTAACCTAACGATTGTTTATAAAGGCTTATGACATGACAGTTGTCATGATGGGCTCACGTGCAGTAGATGTCATGTCTCTCGATTCTCTCCGGTTCGAAACGGAAAAACAAAAAAACAAAAACAGACTTATTTTTGGAACACTTGTTATCGTGCTCTGTGTTTTGGACTCTACTGCAGGAAAGAGGTTTATACATCAGTGTAATGCTGCTCTAAGTACGACATGTTGTAATACATCTTCCAGGTGTGTTTAAGCAGATAAGGCATTAAACAGTGCTGCGTAAGCTACCTTTGTTGTCCCGCAGGGTGAAGTTGTGGTTCCCGGCAGCCTCGGCAGTCAGGGAGAAGAAGAAACGATGGCCGCTGGGAGGCTCGTCTTTATCCACCGCGCTCACCGTCTCGATCACCTGAGGAGAACACAACTTTTAATCAGCTTAAACTTCAACTAGTCTGGAAAACTCTAAAGCCCTGATTCATAAGCGTTTATAACCTCATGGTTGTTTTTATATTTTTCTAATTTTATGTCATATTCCAATGTTACACAATTCTTAAATTCACTCATTAATTACTTATCATTATCCATCATGTTATTACAACATGAAAAATAAGGATGCTAATGAAGCTAAACATTCAGAGACTACATTCATGATGCCTACATAAGCAATTCATGGCAAGTAGCAATGTAAAGCTAGTTACTTTTATTGCTGTAATACTTAATGTTACTGTTCATAAGCCTCCATGATAGCTACAGTACATACAAAAGTGTTTCATGTCAACTAATATATACGTACATGCATAAACATTCGTTAAACTACATGAATAAAGCCAACATAACCACTATATGGCAACAGGCATAAACATACTTGAACATTTAGAAATCTAAATACACAAAACCTACATAACCAATTTATGACAACTGACAAAAACATACTTAAACTTTCGTAAAATATACATTCATACATCCTACATAACCACGTTGTAACAACTCACATTAACATTTGATAAGCTACATACAGTATGTATAGCCTACATAACCACTTTATGACAAACTGAAAGCAAACATATTTTAACTGACAAACATATTCAAACATTCATAGAATGATAGACATAAAGCCGACATAAACATTTTATGAAAACTGACGATAACTTAATTAAAAATTCATAAACCTACATGCATAAAGCCTACATATCCACTTTACGACAACTAACATAAACATCCATAAAGCTACATACATAAAGCCTACATAACCATACATAAAGCCTACATATATATTTGCACATTCATAACACTATACAATATGTATGAATCATACATATGCTCATCATCATTCACTATGCTGTGATTCCTTACTCAAGTACAGTGTTCATAAGGCTACATAAGACCTCTTTAATAAAGATTTTATGGCAAGTGCCATTAATCTCCATAATCTGACATAACACTATATGATGCTTACTCATTTATGATGACTATTTCATAAAAATAAGCAAACAAACAAATAAATAAATAAAATAAAATGCTAAAACTGTGTTCATAAGGCTGCATGAATGTCACATCCTGAATAAGTGCTTCATGAGCCCTGACAAACACCTACTTAATCCTTTATAACACTATCAACACATTTCCCTTTCTAAATCGTACCAGTCATACCTCCACATTAGTGCTTATGACATCTGATATACACTTATTTAAATCATTGTGTCACTACACAATGCCAACATACACTATTTATGACCATACATAAAACCTTTATCATTATAAACACATTTTCCTTTATTCCTTTATTGTCTTTTTTGTCCTATTGGTCATTTTTGTACATTGTGTGTACTTAAGGGCAGTGTTCATAAGGCTGCATGACATGTCCTACATACAGTAAGAGCTTTATGACACCTTACATAACCCTATATAAACTTTTGTATCCTTATGCAACAATTAAGCTGTCTATAACAACCGATACGAACTTTTCATAAAAGAAAAGAGCAGAAAGGTACATGAATACATGAGGACACCTTATACAAGCACATTGTGACAACCATTGTTTGATTTATAACACTCAATACTATTATTATTTTTATTATTATTAATAATATTATTATTATTATTATAAAGCTCAATCACAACTAGAAAAGGGTTAAATAATCATGTTGTCATTATACCGAGCACGCATGAGTGAATTGCATCTTGCAGCGTTCATCAAGTAATAGCGTACAAATCCAATCTGGAGCGGTCCGTATCAATACGGCCGTCTGGCCGCCTGAAATGAAGTTCAAATTCTAATCAAAACAATCACACGGCTTTGGATGGGGGTGTTCACGGGGTGTGAGTCAATACGCTATCAGTGATTAGCGATGCTTAAACAGTGTGCTGGGGGATTTGGGGAAAAGTGCTGTGTTTTGGAGACGATTATCAGACCTGTCTGTCAGGAGCAGTGGTAAGGAGATTCCCTGGATACGCTGTTGGGGTTTAACTCTGCATGCTGGGGCTGGAGTTTAATACCGAGCACCCATGTGTCAAGCTGCGGTCAGCACAAAATCAATCTGCTCAGAAATCTTCCAAACTCCAAGGGACGGTCCAGTTGAGGATAGCCGAGTCCCAGGGTTCTTCATAATCCAGAGAAAAAACGTTATGCGCAGCAATTAATAGAAAAGTGAGTGTAAGGCAGCTTTCCCTTCCCTAAGCGGTTGATACGTTTCATAGCATCTACACCCCTCAGTGTTGATTTATAACTTTCAGAATTTATTTCAGTCCAGCTGGACCTCTATCGACACTGTAGTGTTAATTCAACACTGGAATTTTTGCTGTGAAATTAAAGTGTAAGATTCTTTCTGATGCCTCGTAATCCTAATTAGTTTCATTTTAAAATGGTATTTATTCATTTCTTTCCGTATATTTTGACCAAAATCAAACATATATACGTGATAGATCAATCCCTTATCCCTAATACATACACCTAACTCGTTAAATATACAGTACACAGTGCTGAATGAACACCCTGCAGTGTTAATATAAGGTTCACTATTCCTCCTCTAATGTTAGCTAAATCAAACATACACTCATTTTCATATTCATGAGCTCAAAACCTTCTCCGTTCACCGTGGTGGAAAGAAAGGCCACATCAGCACTTTCATCTTTCACGCATAAACATCTGATACAAGTCAAGGCGAGAACATCTTGTGAAAAATATTGCAGTTGTGAGATTGGAAAGGGGCGGGGCTTCCAGGATACGGGTTGAAATCAATGGAGTTCAAACATCAAACATCAATTGATCCAGGTTCTACAGTATGTACATCAAACCACGAAGATACTTTGTGACCTTTTGCATTTTTTATGCATTATTTAATGAGGATAAACAGAAATTCAAATAATAAAAGTGCCTGTTGTTTAAAGCTGTCAATATTAACATATTAACGTACGTGATTAGTCTATAAATTTTTAACGCATTAATATTTTGTTTTTGTTTTTGCCAAGTAGTCAGAGAATCATGTTTAACCCTATCGGCGTCCCATAAATGCAGTGTGGTTACCCGGTCGTTTGTGATAATGGCACATTTTACACAAATGATAAGATGACTGAGGAAATATCACCAGGTGTGCTGAACGGCAAGTTTCAATATAAAAAAATTCTAGATGAAAATTTGGATAAAACCAAAGTTGTATGTGTTGACCTTCATGGAGAAGAATTTTTTACAAGAATGCATTAAACACAAAATGTGGGAGTGGGGGCTCAGGCAGCTAAAGCTGTAGGTTGTTGATTTTTTTTGGACCTGAGGATCCGGGTTTGAGCCCCGCCCATCGGTAGGTTGCCACACCCCATAATACTCAGACACAGCATGCAGAGCCGGTCCCATTTGAGAGATTTTAATTTAACATTTGTTAAATATTAATGTTTGAGATATTATAAAACTGCATCATCTGTTTCCTCTAACCAGTTTGTCATGCATTTCTTTATTTCAACATTGCACATTTATAATAGAAGTATATCTGAGTATTTTAAAATCGTGATTAACACAGACTATTACCCCTGACACATGATTAACTAGATTAAAATTTTTTATCGATTGAGAGCACTACCGCTTTTATAAATGTTGTTTTATGATTATGAGTCTTTTATTAGTATTTATTAGAAGCATTTTTTGAACTGGTTCAGTGCTGAATGGTTGTTTTTATTTTAATTTCTTTTCCTGCTGATTAGTTTAATATGATAATGAAACTGAAAACCATTTCATTTGGAAAGATTTTTATGTTTTGACTAAAACGACAATGATTCACTCTAACACGTGTCTATGTGCTTTTATGTTTCTGATGAAAAAGCATTTCTAAATTCTTGAAGAAGAAAGTGCAGTGACCTGGGACGCTCATTAATCTGAAGTCCCAGCCTTGTGAAAACATTCCCAACCAAAACTCATCATGAATCAATTACACCACGGAGCTTAAAAAGGGCACGGCATGCGTATTAGAAGGTATGGATGATTTGGTTTGATCCACCCTGCGGGTCGAAGAGAAGAGACGTCCGCAGCCCTGGTGAGCGATCATCTTACGCATTAACACGAGAGCGACTCAGGCTTCCTTAAGGAGATAACATTAAAAACCCTCTTGCTCGTTACTGCTCATTTCAGCTGTAAAATTACCTGGAACCATCATAAAGCTCCAACAAATCATTCGCAGATCATCACCTCTGTTCACGCCAAGGCTTTATTAAATGTTAAAAAAAAGGGATATTCGGAACAGCACAGGGACAGTTCAAGGAGACTGGGCAAAGCGCCATGCGCTAGAAGAAGAAGACGATGCAGGGAAGAAAAGCACCTGGAGTGACCCCGATAGAAAAACTTGTAGCATGGCATCTGGGGACATTTTTTTATTTTTATGTTTTATTTTTTTTTTGTAATCGCTTGGCCATCTGTTTTAGTCCGTGATGATTGGGGGAGGGGTGTGTTCTTCATCTCACCGATTTCAGCAGTGTTCAACCGAGTGGAAAAATCGCTCCAGTTTGAGAAGTGCTAGAGAGCAGGTAGAACAAAACACCACGCCTCAATTTCACTTCACATTTCATCGATTTGTAGAAAATCCTCTGGAGTGGCTGCTACCTCCTCGAAATGGCTTCTGTCTGGGTCAAAATAAACCGTACTGAATAACTCTCAAATCTGATCCATCAAAAGGTTGGGGCATTTCTTATAAGATACTGCGATAATGTAAGCAAATTGATGTAACGGTAAACAGCTTTAAATTACAACCTGTCATGCTGTGGGATAAGAAGAAGGATGAAGAAAAGTCTTCAGGAATGATGTGCTGCTAGGTGAAACATCACCATCATCAATGTAAGAATTACATGTAACTACAGACGTAGGGCTGTGAATTATGGGTAGACTGTTGATTCTATTCAATCTTTAAGCATTGCAATTTCCAATTCTTCTTAATAGCACTAACGTTTATGTCTATTTTGTCGCAGGTAGATATATCTCTTACAGCTTTTGACATATTAAAATAAGTCTTAATAAGTATTTAATAAAGACTAAAATGCTGCGTTTATTGTATAAATGTCATGCCTTGTACAAAGCGAAAAAATCTTTTTATCCTGCTAAGTTTCTGCTTCACACTCCAGTCCTGTAGGTGGCAGTGTTGCACCAACTGTCCATAAACCTAAAAGAAGAAGAAGCAACCCTGATACAAATTGCAAAGTACATTTATATATATTTGAGAAGTTTATATATATTTTTGCCAAAGCTGTGGGGTGTTTTTAGAAAATTCATCAATTTTAATGCTTGTAAGTACATAAATAATTTACAAAAAGTGTGAACTGATTCTGACTCGAAAACTGACCCTTGGATTCAAGTAATTTATTCCACCAACAAAAGACTGACTGAATTGCACAGCTCTTTGCACATGGATAAAAAAAATACATTATGTTTATAATAAAGAACAAAAGGAATAATTTTCTAAAGAGAGAACAAAAAAAACCTGGCAAACGTGGGAAAATTAATAATAAAAAAAAACTTTGTTTGTGACGGTAACTCTGCATCACACCCTGCAGATGTTGATTAGTTTTCTCTATTCACTTGTCTTGAAGTGTTGTATTTCTTAATTAATTCACAAACAATATTGCACATCCAGTAAATGCATAAAATGACTGCGACATTTGCATCCTCCCTTCATGTTACACCAGTTTTTGTAATCTACAAGGGGCGTTCAAGTCAAACTGGGACTTGTGATGAAATTTCTCATGAATGAAGGCATAAAAGCGATTGGCATTTACAGAAGACTTCAAGCACAAGACTAAAACATTTAAATGGTTTAAACGTTTTACAGAAGGCCGTACACTGTCCATTCGTGAACACTCAGAGGGTGGAACGCTTGATCCTTGAAATTCTATGAATAACTTGTCAACATTATGCTGAAGAGACGCCTCTGTCTGTGGGAACTGTACACACAATCATTCACCAACACCACTTGCACATTACAACTGGGAGTTATTGCTTCATCCCCTATACAGTCCTGACCTTGCTCCGAGCCATTTCCACATGTTTGGAAGATTTAAGGAGTTCCTGGGGGGCCAGCGTTTGAAACCTGAAGCATGCAGTCCGATCATGGCTCCGGGCGTACTGAGAAAACTTTCTACCTCGATGGTGAACTGTAACTTCTGTTATTCTGTGAGATCAAAAGTTCCGGTTTGACTTGAACACCCCATGTAGTATAAATAAGAATAAATTTCACGTACAATAGAATCAATAGACTTTGGGTTACATCTTTACCTGTAACACAAGAGCACTACTGAAGCTCTGCACACAACGAGTCACCGAGCAGACATGAAGGTCCAGGCGTCAATCTCACGGCCGTATAGAACTGTCGGACCATTTAACAGTCCAGCAGCAGAGGTGCTTAAGGGTCGTGTTAAGGACACAGTCATTGGGCTGAAACTCTAACAAGACCCGAGATATCAATACTGCAAGAGCCTGTCACCACATCGCCCCGCCAAGCTCCAGTGCGTCGAGAATGACCCCAGAACGAGCGTGAACCGCGGGGAAGTGAAGCGCTTATGAACCACGTCATATTTGATGGGAAATCTAACTGAGGGTTCGCCAGGGTCCCAGAAATACAACGCGCTCTCTGTACAGTCATTTGGCTTTTAATATCTGGGAAAGTTAAAAGAGATGGGGATTCTGGGATTGACCCAAAGACACATACAGGGATCTGTAGGGAATTATTTTCTTTCTTTCTTTTTTTTCCTGACAAAATTTTTTTTATCAGCGTTTAGCGAGATGAGCGCTACCCCCGGTGGCAAACATGATTTCCCGCGACGCTGAGAGTTAGCCGTAATTGCCGCGCTAGCCAACAATGATCTTTCCAACAGGGAATTTCTCAAAGACGTCTCATGAACCGGAGTGAGGCTGTTTTTGTGCGTCAAATGCTCTAACGGGAACACTGAGAATTCCTCTATGAAGCTATTCTTCTGTTTCCAGGGCATGCTTCCACTTCAGTTAACGATTCATATTACACGCCTTCCTGTAAATATCTTCACACATTATATGAATCAGTCCATCTGCGGAATAAAAAACGAACCTTAGGGTATTACAGGAATTAAGATGCCACCTGCGTGTTGTTGCCCGTGTTATGGACGAGCCTCGGGTTTATGATGTCCTTCCCAATCTTTTATAGAGGACGTTTTAACATCGGGACGTTCACATTTTTAGTGATAACGACACGACGCAGACTGAACAGGACACACAGGGAGAGCATTGAACTCTGGCGGTGTGGAGGAATATCCGAGGCAGGGTGTGCGGTCATTCATTTCAGCTCTGTTTTTTGACCACAGTCTCTAAACAAACTCATTTCAGACCACCCTTCCCTCTGGGTGTCTGAGTGCAGCTCCCCACCCATGTGCAGCGATCTGATCCACTGATTAGCCTTACACACTGGAGAAGAAACTGCTTTTTTTTTTTTCTCTCTCCATCATTTCGTACAGTTTTGTTCCCTATGCTCTCGGCTGGCACAGGAACAAGATATTAAAATCACAAGCTGTGTGTGTTTGTGTTTACTTCTGTTTTAGTGTCTAAAAGCATCTTTAGTGCTTCCTCGCAGAGAAAATTCAGGAACATTCACCACGGAGAGAAAACTAATTAACAAATTATCACTTTATTTTTTATACTAATAACAGTTACTTAAATAATGTTAATTATTACTCCTAATATAAATTATTTTTTTAAATAATCATTTACCTAAAGTCATATTTTCGTTACTTGGATTACTGTTGATTAAAATAATAATACAATTAAGCAATATTAGTCATCATTTCATTCTATTGCAGTACAGCCTCTACAGTCTATGGAAGAAGACTAGGGCCATCTAAAAAAAGAAGAAGAAAAAAACATGAAAAAAGTCAGAATTATTAGATTAAAGTCAGAATTCTAAGGGAAAAGTCAGTATTCTGAAAAGAAAATTCGGAATTCTGAGATTTAGGCCAGACATTTGGTTAAAAAGTCATAATTATAAAAAAGAAAACATCAATATTCTGAGGAAAAACGTCAGTATTCTGGGGGGAAAAATCTAAATTCTGAAGGGAAAAAGTTGGTATTTTGTGAAAAATAAGTCAGAATTCTGAAAAAAGTCCAAATTTGGAGGGAAAAGGACAGAATTCCGAGGGGAAAAAACTAATTCTGAGATTAAAGTCAGAATTCTGTTTTTAAAAGTCTGATAAAATTTTAAGATTTAAATATGAATTTTGAGAAAAAAGTCAGTTTCTGACCACTTTCATAACAGTCCATCTTGTAATAGTAAGTAATCAGTAAGTAAAGTGTGATAGTATGATAAAGTGGCGTTATTGTTTTCACAGTTGCATTGTTTTATTCTTCTCATAAAATGATAAAACTATAAATGTCATCATGCAACGGCATCATTTTTTAACTTACTTCAATGTTGTGTAAAGTTTAAGAAAAAGTTACCACCACAAGTCCAAATTTGTTTCATGGTCACTCAGCATAAATACTGTAAAAAATATGTTTTTTAAAAAGTGTATAAATGTTGACATGGGGATGTCTTCTTTCGTTAACTTTTATGGAAGGAGTCTCCAGTGTCAGTGTTTTTGTGGCGGTAAAAGGTAAAGCTGTAACTTTATGTTTAAGTTAACCTTCACGGCTTGTCTGGAACAATGGAGAGATAAAAAGTATGGCGTTCTGCAGTAAGTCCGCTTTGCATCAGTCGCATCGTACCATGTTGTTATTGATTGTTTTCCTGACACCAGATAGCCCCAAGTGTTTCATTTCTTACATGTGAACTCAAAGTCGATATAATTTCCTTTCTTTTGTACACACTGTGCCGAGTAGATGAGCCTTTTTTGCATGGCCTATTATGTGCATGTGGTACGGTGTGGTAATGTTGTATCGGTAAAATAACTGTGCTCTAATTACAGTTGCTGAAATCAAAAGAGTAAATGTGCTTGCAAATTGGTTTACTCATTCTCATAGCTGTTCTGTATTTATAATAATATCTACAATAACAACACAACGCCAGTTTAATGTTTAGGGATATGGCACGGCTGTAACACGGCTTCATTAAAAATGTATTGGATTAAGTTAGTGTGTGTAAATAATACAATATATATTTGATAATGCTCGCCATTTTAGATTGAATGCAGGCCGGGGGAGGGGCGGCTCTTAAACCGTATCTCATTTCACAGCAATTTCAGAGCAGATATTGGGCTGATTACTCACACAGACGATAGACGATAAGCTAAAGATTTTTTTAATACCAGTCTCGAACCTGAAAAAAAAATGCAAAGAATCCCTTTGGTTTCTTTACCCTCTCAAACTCCCTCAAGGCCTCAAACTGTCAATCAGACAAAAAAATGCTAATTACATTCTAAGCGTCGGCTTCGCTCTCTGTGCATCCGCTTCCCCTCTTATCAAACTAATTTGTTTAATTCATCAAGCGTGAACTTTTCAAAGCAGAGTCTCTGGTGTTCTTGGTTCCTTGAGGTCAGCGCAGGAGAAAAAGGGAAGTAGGAGCCGCGACTGAAAATGTCACTGTTTTATGAGAGATTCTGTCAGAACCCGGAGGGACGCGCTAATCATATGAGTAGCTAGTTTGCTTCCTGTGGATCAAACTGAAGTAGATGAAAAACAAAAACAACAACAAATCAATGCAGCATGAAGAAGCAGGTTGCTGTATTACTGTACCTGGCCCGGTCCGGCGGTCTCGCACAGGAATGTCTCATACTCGATGGCGAAGACGGGAGCATTATCGTTGACGTCCATTACGGTAATGAGGGTGATTCCTTTTCCAACCTGCGATGGGTCCACTGAAACATACAGAGGTGGTTTAGAACCTGAAATGCGTTGAAAACTTTCTTCTTTTTAACACAAACCTCTTAAAACCTTGTGAGCCTTTTGCATCTCAAATAATATGCTAAACAATTCAACAAGGTAAAATCATTATTAAAAAACCTAAAAAGTTATTATTATTATTATTATTATTATTTTTATTATTGTCATTCATCAAAGGAAATTCTATGTAGATTTTTACAGCAGAACGTTTCTTGACAAAATGTTTCTTCATAAAAAGCCTTCACCTTTCTGAAACCCTTTAGGATGCTTAACCCTTTAACATTCTTCTCAACCTTTCGGTAGGGCCCATTCCAAGTCAATCTACAACCCAAATCCTATTTGTGAGAGTGTATCAAAGGTTAAAAAGTTCATAGTTCTTCTGTCTGACATGAGAAACTTCCCGGCGAAGCCTCATCTTTTTTGGATGATGCTCTAGAGAGGGGGGTAAATATTCAGGCTGAGGATCAGGGTGACTGATGCAACCCTGCATTACTTATGGAGGAAGAATCAGTCATGTTTATTTCTTTTTCACTTTCATGCTCGGTGTTCTTCAGGGCAATGGGAATAAAAATGAAGGTGGTCGAAGAATCACCAACATCAGTGTGGATTTAATAAAGAATATAATAGTGGTCGAACAAAAAGTCAAAAAGAATATGTTAGCATAATACCTGTTCTACTGTGAAGATGGAAACTGATGCATGAATAAATGTAGACATGCGTATATTTTTAAAAAGCATTTCAGCATCAATCCTTCAGCACTTCAAGGTCACCTGATATGTTGCCGACGCTTCGCAGTGCGTTCCTGGATATCGTTATTTATGCAACACTTGGCAAATGGTGAATTAACAAGCCATATGGGGCTTCACAACATTCTTGTTTTGTAAGCATATAACATAGCTGAGAGATTTTAGTTTTTTTTTTTTTTTTTCCGCTTCTCTTCATAGTGTGAGCCAAACCTGAACACGTGTGGAGGACAAACAGCACGCAGTCGTGCAGAGGAGACACAGCTGGGGAAAATCGCTGACTACACCGAACAGCTTCCGAGCCACACTTATCAACAACAATTAATAAGACTAGTCACTTTTTATTTTTTATGTGCAAGCTTGCATTTACTTTTTGTTATTTTATTTAGCCCTTCATATTTGAGACACATAAGAGTTTTATTATGGTACGTAGCCTACCTTGGTATACCATAGTATTACTGTGTTATTTCAGACATTACCATGGCACCACATGACTTTATATAGTACCACAGTTGGTGTTGAGTCACTTTGTGGGTACCAAGGGACTAATTGGGTACCGCTGTGTCTACCAAAGTTCAGGAAGTATCTAAAACGTATATTTGTACAGACTTTCCCATACATACTACCAGTATGCTGGTGTTCAAGTCAAACCATTGACATTTACAGAAAAGTTCAAGCATGGCCCAGTGATGAGACTCTTAGCTGCAGTAAAACATTTGAATGATGCAAACGTTTTAAAAGGCTGTACATCTATGAATGACGAATCCAAGCAGAGGTGCAACACCTGATCCTTGAAAATCGATAACTTGTCACCAACTTGTGGAAGAGATGCATCTGTCTGTGCGAACTGTACTGTACACACAATCATTCACCAGCACCATTTGCATGGTACAGGAACTCGGCTGGAAGTTATTGCCACATCTCTCATACAGACCTGACCTCACTCCAAGACATTTCTACGTGTTTGGGCAAACATTAAAGGAGTTCCTGAGACACCAGCATTTTCGATGTGAAGCGTACTGAGAAAACTTTCTACCTTGATGGTATCCAAGCACTAGTGAAATGCTGGCATAAGTGCATTACTGAAGCAAGAGATTATATAGAGAAATAAAGGATTTTTTACTCTCATAACTGTTCTGTTATTCTGCGCAATCAAAAGTCTCAGGTTGTCTTAAACGCCCCTCAGACATACATTTGTGGAGTTTTTAAAATTATATTTATTAATATATTTTCAATGCTGCTGCAGAATATTTAACCACCATAGCATCATTAACACCATAACTATCAAAGAATTAAATGGTGAGTACATGATTCATGCTTTGATATGAGAAGGGAGTAAAGGGTGAAAAGAAATCATTTACTAATAAATGGGTGTATGACTACTCTTTAAGAGCCTGGAGTTTGTGGTCAGAAGTTCTTGGACAGTGAATAGAAAAAAAGTCTACACATGCCTCTTAAAATGGCTTTTTTTCTGTGATATTGAAAAAGACACTAAGATAAATTGTGCAAGATATAGACATAAAGTGTAACCAAGTATGCATGTGTGTGCACTGCACATTCCCAAACAAATGTTTGTTTTTTCTATAATTCAACTTATTTACACTTTTAATTATTACTCTTATTGTTTTTAGGTAAGAGTCTTGAACATAACTTCACACAGGGAAATATAATTTCTTTTAGACTTATACGTACATTGGGTCACTACACTGCTAAAATACCTTGAAGGTGAAATCTTCAGGTTCCTTGCACATACATTACTGTTTCACACTAAACTCAACTAGCAGTCCTAACTGAAGAAAGATACCCTAATGGATGATGCTGACACCACCATGTTTCACCAGGCTATGGAGCTCTATTGGTGATATGGATTTTTGTAGCAAGCGTATCCTTTGGAATCAGTCAAACCATAACTTATATTGCTACTGTGGTGCCTCTGTAATTTTCCATGGTGGTCTTTATGATGTTCCATGGTAAATGTTTAAAAAGCCTTTTATACTCATCTTAAGATATATTTATTTTTAAGTGAGATATGGGACGTGCTTTGCAAGCTCTTTACAGACCACGACTTTAGCAGTGACATGAAACCAAGATGTCAAGACAATCCTACAGAAGCTTCTGGACTTAATTTGGGATTAATCAGAAAAATGTCATTAATGACTACTGTGTGATAATTACTTTTGAACATAAGATTGAATGTGATTGGTTTATTCTGATCATGGCCACATCCCCAATTATAAAATGCTGTGCAGCAGGGTTATTTTTTTTTTCCTTCCTATTTTCTCTTCATTTTTTATTAAAAAATAAATAAATAAGATTTTTTTGTTCATTGTACTGTAGTTTGACATTGAACAGTGGGAATATATCAGACATAATGTATCTTGGTTAAATATTTTCCATAACAAAAACTGCCATTTTAGCAGAGGTATATTGATTTAAGACATCATAGGGTAAGTTAGAGGATTTCCATTCTTTGGGAGCAGGGACTACACCAATCTCTGATGCATCTATCTCTACAGTAATAGAAATTTGGCTGTATGTTATAGGCCTGGGTGCTGTGGATGAAGTCATCTCAAGGGTACAAAATGTCTTCCTAGCCTATTCATTCTTCATTACATTGCAAGAATTTCCCTTGAGAAGAGAGGTCAGCAGGAGGGCAAATGCCACTGAATTCCAGACTGATTTGTTTCCTCAAAAATAATTGCAGGTCCTCAGCACTAAGCACAGGACCTCTTCTCTAGTGTTTCTACTTTTCAACCCATCGTTAACTTCTCAGGACTGGGTCACCTCAGGGAAATGGAGTACCCCAAAAAATATCCTAAAACTTTTGGTGCTGTAATTCACACGTTTTTTTTCATCAAAGAAAATAACCATGAGCATTTTCTAAGACATTTACTGGGTATATAATAAAATGTCACCTTCGCGATTTAGATTTGGATTTATATTGGCAAAAGTGCAATTATAGACCCAGCATTTCACCTTGGGGGTGTGTAGACACACACTCACACACACACACACACACACACACACACATATGTATATATATATATATATATATACTGTATATA
>JAOVVB010000023.1:16117779-16146184 GCA_028570985.1 Heterobranchus longifilis | reverse complement strand
ATATATATATATATATATATATAGACGTGCTTGGTGGGTTTCCTCCAGGTACTCCGGTTTCCTCCCACAGTCCAAAGGCCTGCAGGTTAGGCTAATTGGTGTTCCCAAATTGCCCGTAGTGTGTGAATGAGTGAGTGTGTGTGTGTGTGTGTGTGTGTGTGTTTGTGTGTGTGTGTGTGTGTGTGTGGGTGTGTGTGTGTGTGTGTGTGTTTGTGTGTGTGTGTGTGTGTGTGTGTGTGTGTGTGTGTGTGTGTGTGTGTGTTTGTATGTGCAGTGCGATAGAATGGCACCATGTGCACCCCACCTTGTGCCCTAAGTCTCCTGGGACAGGCTCCAGGCCCCCCGCGACCCTGTATACAGGATAAAGGTATAGACGATGAGTGAGTGAGATATATACAGTATATATACATTATTTTAGAATTGCCTCTATCTTTTATTTTGAGGTGTCTATAATTTAATTGTTTCTCGCTTCTGAGTGGTCTCTGTGTGGACTATCATCATTCAGTAATATGTTGTGATTGAATTTATGCTAATTGATTCAGGTGTATCTGAGTGCGTGGGTGGAATAAACATTAGTTAATACAAGTGTTAATCACTTTGTTTACGTTAATTAGCGGTCCTTAATGTTAACCGATGTGTTAGTTTGAGGAGCCTTTGTTTTTGAAATTAAAGCAGTAATCAAAGTTATCGTAGTCATATTTTGTCACGTCTGGAATGAAAGCTAATTAATTCAGGTGTCTGGTGGTGTTTAATTGACGTCAAACAAACATCAATAGAAGCTTTAATTACTTCTGCCGTTACAAAACGTAACCCAGTGGCCTGGAGTCTGTGGGACATTGTTTAAGGGACAAAAATGAAGCAGGTTGAAGGATTGACACTTCATTCCGAACTGCTGGTGTGTGTGTGTGCGCGTGTGTGTGTGCGTGTGTGTGTGTGCGTGCGTGTGTGTGGGCATATGGGAGCTTTTCTGCCTTCCCTGAGTGTTCGCCTTGAGCATTTTACTGTGCTATTGTCATTCTGTGATACCTTTGTGTCACTGGATGTTCACCGAGTGCTTGTCAGAGCTTTGCACTCTCAAAAACAATACACGAAGCTGAAAGCTGTTCTTGAAACATTTCAGTTTTTACAATATAAAAATGTTAAAATGTAATAAAAAACCTTGTGCTTGTCGATGCTGTTAACGCTCCGCACGAGGACAAGCAAAGACAAAATGGAGATTTTTTTAAAAGTGAGTTTTCTGTCTCACTTTTAAAAGATAAAGGAGGACATTTCAATCTTCAGTGTCGAGCCCCATTTCGGAGACCTTGAGCGTATTTGACAAAGACGGATAGTCTGTGCGGTAGATCTTGCAAATTTAAGCCAGGTATGTCCACATTTCTAGATCCCGGAGAAGAAACGTGGCTTAGTGAAGGCCATTATGGATCTTGGGAATTTAAATCAGCAAGCTATCTCCTGCATGTGTGCGAGTACCACACGAGGAAGTCAGGGCACTTGAGGAAATAGTGTCTCCAGTTAACAGATATGGCATTAATTCATGGCTTTATATTGTATAGTAACTAGTGCTGCCAAGCGATTAAAATGTTTAGTCTAGTTAATCACAGCCATCGCCTGTAATTAATCACGATTAATCACAATTTTACTCAAATACTTAGATTTACTTCTATTCTAAACATTGTGATGTTGGAATAAAGAAATGCATGACAAACTGGTTAGAGGAAACTGATTTTGCAGTTTTATAATATCTCAAACATTAGCACTTAACAAATGTTAAATTGAAATCTCTCGAATGAGACCGGCGCTGCATGCAGTGGCTGGGTAGTTGTGGGGTGTGGCAACGAACCGACAGCGGGGCTCAAACCCGGATCCTTAGATCCAAAAATCCTACCTACTACCTAGAGCCTTGGCCACCTGAGACACCCCTCACATCTTACAGTTTATGTATCCTTGTAAAAAATAGTTCCTCTTCAAGGTAGCCTGAACACACAACCTTGGTTTTATTCAAACTTCCATCTAGAAGATTTTTATAATAAAACTTGTTGTTCAGCACACCTGGTGATGTTTCCTCAGTCATCATATTATCCGTGTTAAACGTGCCGTTATCACACACAGCGGGGTAACCGCACTGCAATTATGGGAAGCCATTAGGGTCAAACTTGATCATATGATTAATTTCTGTTATGCGTAAAATTTCTAGATTATTCATATGAATTTTTAAGCGTTATAATATTGACAACCCTTATAGAAACAATTTCTAGATATAAGGTTCACGTATCTATAGACAATAGGGTCATCATTCACATCCCAAGGTATGTGAAATTGCATTATCTGAGATGTATTTCAGCTGGAGCATTAACACATTACCTTGAGGTGCGATCTGAGACATCTGTCAAGGTAAAAGAACACCCTCATTCCAATTCTAGTAAAACAAACAATCCTTGCCGCTGCTTTGATGTCGCTCAAAGGTCCATGTCCTTTCCTCCTGTCCTCCTGTCCTCTATTCCTCACCTGGGAAAACCTGAATGTAGTGTACCTCCATAACTCTCAACATACTTTACTTTAAAGATGTGATTTATTTACTCATACATCGTAAAGGTGCCAGAAATGTACCCTTGAGGGACACCATCCAAGTGACAAGCAATGATACAGTTTAGTACCTGGTTTTATTAAAATGTCCGATGCTTGGGGTTTTTTGAAAAAGAACAAAAACAGGAGAAATAGTAAAGGCAGTAAAATTTCTTTTGTTTAAGGTTATGATGATGATGATGATTATTGTTATTATTTTCACAAGGGGTGTTCAAGCCAAACCGGGCCTTTTGATTGCGCAGAATAACAGAACACAATTATGAGAGTAAAAACTCCCTTTATTTCTCTCTCTATATATATAATCCCCTGTTACACTAATGCACTTGTCCGAGGCAGATTCGCGGCAGACCCCACATGCAGTCGCTAGGCGACACCGCCGTAGAGGCAATCAGAGGGGATGAACGACACCTGGGCGCACAATTATATAGGCCCCCTAGTCTCTGCACTTGGTGTGTGGAAATTAGTTCCATACCCGGTGAGAGCGGATCTACAGTATGTGGCTCCGGTAAAGGAAAAAAAAAAAAAGAAAAAATAGATGTTAAAAGGAAAACTACAAAAGAAAGGAGAAAAAAAAGGATTTTTGAAGCAACAAAGAGAGAAAAGAGAAGTTTGTGCTGAAAAGAAAACAGAAACCTCGTGTTGAAAAGAAAAGAAATTACATGTAAAAATATGTATATTTATTTATTTTTTGTGTGAGACGAGACTACGCTGCATGAGGCAGCATTGGCAAGAGTCTTCCTGAAGGTTTGCACAATCACTTCCACAGTCCACACCGCTAATCCCTAAGCCTGCACTGAGCTCATACTGGATACAACACACACACAACTTCCTCAGAGCAGGAGACCATCAGGGTACAAAGTTGATTCATGACCAGACTGCCTGTTTCATTTTTCAAACTCTGGCCTCCCAGGAACTCCTGTAACGGCCCAAACATGTGGAAAGGGCTTGGAGCGAGGTCAGGACTGCACATGGATTTCTCCAAAACATTGGCACTGTTTAGATGTTTTACAGCGGCTAAGCTTCTCATCACTGTACGTACTGTGCTTCTGTAAATGTCAATCAGTCTTCACTTAGCAGAAATTTCATCAAAAGTCCCAATTTGACTTGAACGCCCCTCGTATTAGCAATATATTACCGTATTATAATGTTCTTTTAAATGCATAAAATAATGTTTATCCTGTGTAGGGTTACGGTGGGCCTGGTGTCTATCCCAGGGATCTTAGGGCACAGGGTAGGGTACACACTCACACACCCGATTACACGCTAATCACACCCAGTAAACCTGAGCGTTGGTTTTCTAAAACCTTATTAAACATGATAAATATATAGGCAGTTTGGTAAACATTTAATAGCTGTATTTACAGTAATAATATTTTCATTAAAGCCTCAAGACGAGCGCCTGCGCTAAACATACATATGACCTTCACAGATATTTTTAACAACCGATTTGTAACACAGTTTATATGAGGCATATGAGAGTCGAAATGTGTTTTTGTGTGCCATGAGAAAAATATGTAAAAAAGAAAAATATATTATAGCCAACCCAAGCTGGCCTACATTTCATGCAAAAAAAATATATAAAAAAATTATTAGACCTTTAGGAAAAGTGTAAACTGGGTCACTCGGACCTGAGCGTGAGGGCGCGGGGTTTAAGGACGAGGATCGCAGGAGCTCTGAACATCTGTTCACAACCCCGCTTTACAACGCTCGTCCGGAGTCAAAATAACATATGTGCGTTTGATTTTCAGCAGCATGACTGCAAACCGGAGCTTTTTCTGCATTTTGAAATGTAGATTACTGCGACTCGGAGCCAGCTGTGAGGTCAGTGACAGCCTGTTAGCCTCTGGGTAATGATATTCATGGGGAAATTGCTCGAGAGGCTTAAATTTTTATCTCTTATTACAGTAAGGCGGATTTCATTCTAATAGAATTTGGGATTGTGGCGAGAGAAACCCAGCTGCTTCGAGCGCCAAGGCGCGATAGGAAGCGGCGTCCGTCTGTCAGGAAAGCGAAATATCGTTCCTACCTATCCTAAGTCTCAATTATAAACGCTGTAGACGAGCAAAAAGAAGAAGAAAGACGCAGATTTGCATAGAACGTGGCTTATTTGTACTCGCCGGTGGATTTGTTCGGTTTAAGCCTGAGAAAAGAAAAAAAAAAAAAAGGAAGAAGAAAAAAGAACACGACTCACAGCTCTCGATGGCGAGGACGGTGATGTTGTGGACGGCGTTCATCTCTCGGTCTAAAGGCTTGGCCGTGCTGATGATGCCGGTCGCCGCTTCCACGTTGAAGAAGCGCTCCAGGTCGGTGTTCCGGTCTATCGAGTACCTGGAGTACCACATTAGGGTTTACTGTCGGTTACAAACAGAAATAACTTCGATTCACAGGACAGGCTTAGCGCTCAAATCCAAAAGTATTGGCACCCTTTAAGAGAACAGGCTGAGAATGTATGGTACAAATTAAATCGAAATAACGACTAGTGTGGAATAATAGCAGTTAACGTGAGTTATTTTATAAAAAAAAATACGTAACTCCTTATAAACTGAAAACTATTCTCAGAGGTTTGACCTGCAGTTACCTCTTTATCTTGCTCGGTGGATTTATCCAGAGTTTATCAGAGAAGCTCTGGGTCATAAAGTGGAAGAATTCATCCCAGATGAGACACACACACACACACACATACACACATTCATGTACGTTTTTTTATCTCTAGGAATCCTTTATCATAGCCACAAAGTCAATAAAAAAAACAATCAATCAATCTATAAATCTATCTATGGTTCCATCTTAAGTGATTTTTCACAAGTACATGAAATATAATACTCTGACGGGTGCCAAAACTTTTGGAATCCACGGCGCTTACAGTACATCATTCACCTATACATGTTTGCATCACCATAAGACTTAAACTGAGTAAAGAAAGTAACAACTTCAAAACGCTAAACACACACCATTAGATTAAAATAAATAAATAAATAAATAAATAAACACCTGCGTTCCACTGAGCCGAATTTGCTACCGATCTCTCCTGACCTCTCCCGACTTAAAGTCATTAACCAATCCGGTTCCTTTTTCAAGCGCACATCGAGCCGTTAATGAGTTAAACGAACTCGTAAGGACATAAAAACGTCTCTACGGTACATTTTGACACGAGGCAATAACGACTTCTTGTCGACATGACAACATTTCAATAGCGAGCCGTTAAAGAATTTAAGAACGTTCTACCGAGCTTTCATTGACAATGAAACCGCACCGTCACTACCGACATGAAGCTAAATTTAAACGATGCTACTGACTGTTACAATCTATTACAGAGGTGTTAACGGTATGATAATGACCTCATTAACGGACAGACGCCGACCTACAGTGTAGACACTAGACGAATGGGACACACGTCCCGTCTGCACTCTCTCACATACACGGGTACGCTGTAGCCGGAGCGCAACAGCACGAAGCTCCGCCCCTTTGTTGTCTCTAAGTAAAGAGAAAAATATTCTTGTAATCTGGTTCCAATGAGCACACGTTTACAGCCGCGTGAGGCATCGATCGAGACAATGATGGACAATAACTGAAGCAAAACAAAGGAACGACAATAACTGGAGCAATCATAATACTGCTGTACGGATCAACAATCTAATAAAATAAATCGTCATTTAAATGCATTTTCAGACTGTAGCAACGTGACACATTACAGAGTGTATGAAGTATTTATCCAGAGAGGGAGATACATCTCAATATCTACAGTGACATTAACATTTTTGCATTGGATTTAATCATGAAGCACTTTTTATATTCGTAAAACGCTCATAATTAAGAGAAAATCGCATGTGTGTGTGAAAGAGAGAGATAGAGAGAGAGATACTGGCCTTTCTCTATTTATTATTATTATTATTATTATTATTATTATTATTATTATTATTACCTTTGCTTTTTGCTTTCCTTTTTCAGTAATTTTCATCCCTAGTGTCACTGTATGTGTGACTGCACAGTTAAATGTGTCTATACATTTTTCACCTGTTTGTTTCTGTTGTTATTTTGTGACTTGACTCTGAGCTTCGGCAGTAAGAGTGTATGCAGAAGCCGTCATACGTTACACAGAATATTACGTGTGTTTTGTTGGATTCTCTCGTAATGAAGTGTGTTAGGCCACAAACGTTTCTTGAATATAAATGGTGATGCAGTGTTTTGTGATTAGACTCAATGCAGAAACTGTCATGTTCTCTGTCCTCCTAGAATATACAGAACCTGAGCCATGCAGGGTGTGGCATGCGGTGTGGCATGCTTTGTGCGCGCGCTGGGGGCGTCGCCTGAAAAAAAAACAACACCCTTATTTTCAGAAGTTTTTCTGAAAAGTTGGCAGCTGTGCCATATACAGTATGTTTCAGGAATAAAAATATGGTAACTTTTTGTCATAGACTTTATTATAAAATTAACAGAAATGATCAGACATTTTAGACTAAACATTTTTATTTAACATGTTATTTAACTTTAACATGTAAAATCTTTAATCATGACTGTTTTTCTTAAGATATCACTTTGTTAATTTTGTCATTACCTCCATCTACATTTATTACAATGATTTTGGCTGCCGAACTGATAATCCATAATGACTTCATAAATGCGCTTAAAAACAAACAACGACTTGATAATAGCGCTTAAGAATTGCTACCAAGGCATTACCGAGGATTTGATGTCGGGAGCAGGCAGATGACATTTTTTTAACATGCTCCAATTTAGCATTAGCGACATTAATGCCGCTAACAAACGCGTCAGGATCCATACGGAGCCTGTATGAGGCTGTGAGCGGCCGCCGGCGGCGGTTAGCGTCCTCCACCGAGCTCTCGAGTGGTTGTAACGGATTTGCATCAGTCTAGATTCGAAAGCACGTTCGGCTCAGTGGAGTGGACCCTAAAGTAATAAACATGAGTTAAATTACAAAAACGTAACAAAACTGTTTAACAATTATCCGAATTTCGCTCAGCTAACCAGTATCACATTCCATTATGTTTAATTAACTGAAGAATCCCTGAATTCCGACCGAGAACCGGCTCATTGTGCAGCATTTCCTCAAGGTGTTTTGAAAAATTCATTCTGAATGGGATGTTTTGTTGTTTTTACCACCATGTTGCATCAACATCAAAATTGCAATCAGAATAATTTCACGGCTGCTTGTGTGACCCGAACGCGCTTAGTGGCGAACATTAATCTTGAAGCGATGGCGTCAAGCGTGGAGCTCATTGAGCAAGACCGATCTCTACAATTAACACGCTGGTGCACTTCTGGAGGAGCTCGGCATGACAGAAATAATAACCCCGCCGAGCGATCCTCTTTGTGCTCTCTCGGCGTGCGCCGTCAAAGCTAATCAGCGTAATTCAGCAACGGTGATGGTAATAAGGAAGAGGGAGGGAAAAAACAGGGTGTTTATGCTGCAATTAAGTCTCAGAGGAACAAGGAAACACTGATACAAATTTCCCCGGTGCGATGCGAGGTGGCGTTCCGTACCTGATGGGGCTGTTGGTGGAGTCGGGGTCAGTGGCGGAAACCGTGCCGATTATGGTGCCCACCTTCGCCGCCTCGGAGACAACCATCCTGCTGACGGGCACGGAGAAAACCGGCGGCTCGTCCACGTTCTCCACCACCAACCTGACCATGGCCGTGTCGCTGAACGGCCCCTGCGCTCGGAAACGAGCATCCATGTGTTTGTTAGACGCTTCGATTTTGAGTGTGTAAGTCAACTTTGTTTCAAAGTCAAGACCCTGAGAGAGAGACAGAGAGAGAGAGAGAGAGAGAGAGAGAGGGAGAGGGAGGACAGGATGAAACATGAAAAAGAAAGAAGGAAAAACAATAGAGTGAGATTTCAATCATCAAGCAAACTGAGTCCCAGAGCCAATCACAGCGTTAACATAAAGAGCTGATAAAAGACTGATATTTCACAGGAGTCCTGGAGTACGCCGCCACGTCGAAGCTAAATATCGATTTTGAGACAGAGATACATGATGCGCAAAATGTCTTTTGGAACAGCTTCTTCTCACACAGCACATTTATCTCACACGTCCACGTGGACGGCTGTCACCTGCTCTGACTTTCAATATAACAAAATCAACATTGGGATGAAAACTGGCGATAAACCAAAGCTGCTCAGACTTCTGTAAAGTTTTGACTGGGAAGTCAATTCCACATTATTTCCTTTCCAACAATCTTCCTTCAAGACGCTTTAAAGCATCTTACACGCAATGTAACAGCAACATGATTGACAGGCGGTTTCACTCTGATCAAGGACACGACATCATCACAGTCTTTACACCATAAGGCGATGAGGCGTTCCCCTTTCCAGATACAGAACACATTCCAAGACTTGCTTTTGAGTGTTTTGGGGTGATTGACCAAAATGTTGATTGTATCCTCACACAATCGAGAGCGATAAAATACATTACAGCTGATAAAGTACAGTACAGACGCATGTTCATGTCAATACTGTAAATACTGTATGTTCCTTCCTAATTATGTCTTGACGCTAAAAGTACTATTTACTACATGTTTTGAATTCATTTATTTCACTTTTTCAGAGGTCATTCATGTTTATTTTTCCCCCAAATGTATTGCATAAAATAAAATTAAAATTTATTTTACATTACACATTATTATTGTGATGATGCCCAGAGTCAACAATCAGATATGGGATACTGTAAAAAAAAAAAAAATCTTTTAAGCGGAAAGTTTGGAATTGAATTTGGAGAAAATATATTTGGAACTGGAAATGTTTATTTACTCACCAGCCATAACATTCTGACTTTCGAAAAGTAAATTGAACAATGTTGATCAATTTTTAATCATGTACTAATAAACTACTGACAGGATCATGGCCACCCAAGGCCTACCCATGCCCACAAGGTCCAAAGGCTCATCTGTCTGGTCCGATTCCACAGAATAAAAGATATATACATCTGCAGGAACTACTAGTGAAACAAAATCCACGTAACGATCCAGACTTCTATAATAGCGTGTCAGTGGATAAGAGCACATTTTTATATTCCTAATTATTCATTTTCTGACTCAAGAGTGGAAAAAAAAAAGTACAAGGAGCTTTGCAACAGATGGCGTGTCCTCTGCCGAGCCCTGATCTCACTGTCATTAATCTACTCTGCGACTTTAGCTTCAAAAACAGAAACGAGTCAAAGCCAGAGTGTGCGTATGAGCTTAAGATGCTGGTAGAGAAAATGAGTTCTGTAGTTTTTCCAGACGTGTCAAAGTGCCACTCTGCATGTCACACCATACTTTCTTTAACTAACCTCATCTTTTAGCCATTAAAAAAAAACAAAAAAACTTCATCATTCATCTCACTTACACTGAAGAGTTTCCTCTTAGACCACTTTTGTATCTGTTTATTTACATCTAACTTTGTGGAACGAGTTCTCACTCAAGCTATAGCAGCTACTGTATAAACATTCGATCCCTTAACCAACTTCAGCTTTACCTCTGAAACTGGAGACTCCTTCCTTGAAGAAAACATTAACAATCTGACAAATGATTACTTTCATACTAGTCATATTATCCTTCTGTGAGTCTACTGTAGCTATCAATCTAGTCGCTCTGGAGTTTCGTCTCTTAAGGTTACCCGAGGTTTAGTGTAGAAATCCACAGCAGCCCACAGCTGGTGACTTTAACAGCGGTTTATAGTCACGCGGGACTTATTTGGATGCTGATCCTCATAAATATTCTGTGGCATCTGTGTGCACGGATTAACCTTCAGACTTCATCTGTAGATATGATTTCCTCTAATTCTGCTAATTCCATCATTACCACTCCGTCTCTCTTTAATCCTGTACGATTCTCTCTAAAGACGAGTATCAGGAGTACTTCCATAAACATGCTGGTATCCGGCATCGGTTCGATAACATACTTGTTAAAAATTGCTTTTAAAATATCTTCCAATATGCTATTATGGGATTTTGAGCTCTTTGAAAAAATCAAGAAAAACTCTGGCATCTTTGTGCAACAAGAGTTACATAATAAACCAGCATACAAATAGACCCACATAGAGGGTTGTTACCTGATCATAATCAGAACCAAGCAGTACAACCACCCCATATTAGTACTGATATGTCCCTAACAGAGGTGGGAAAAGAACAGAAATCTTCTACTTGAGTAGAAGTAGAGCTTCCCTAGGACAAAAATTACTCAAGTAAAAGTAGAAGTGCTCCTTTCACTTTTGTAGTTGAGTAAAAGTACCAAAAACACTCACCTTCAAATTTACTAAAGTATCAAAAGTACAGGGCTTGTATTGACTCATAGTATCCTTTCTCATAGTAAAAAACTGTCTCTCTGTCTCTCACTGTCTCCTTCACGACTGTAAATGTGTCTCGAAGGAAAGTCAAGTCACACAATTACGCAAATTCTTGTTTTAATTACTACACACTTTAAGATTGCTTAACATGCTTAATGAACAAGTTGCTTGTTTTCATCTCATACAGACAGTACACAACCACCACAATGCCCGTACTCGGGCTGACAAAGTGCTCCGTTATTCCCTGTGTGATCACGACTCACCTTCAGCAGAGTTATGACTCCTTCCTGAGTGTCTTTGTCTGGCTCGACCCTGAAAACCCCGAGGCCGTCTCCTTCGATAATTCTGTACTCCATCTCAGCGTTGGGGCCCACGTCTGCATCCAAGGCCTTTATCTTGGCCACCACTGAAGCCACGGGCAGCGATTCGGACACTCTGAACTCATAGGATTCTGCACACACACACACACACACACACACACACACACACACACACAGGCACACACAATTATTGATGATGCTATTTCTGCTTTCTTTTATCATCTGGCGGCTGTGCCGCGTCCCCCCTCTGCTGCCTGCTACATATGTGACGCTAACGCTACTAGGGAAAAACATCATCGTCTGTTGTTGTGTTAGATCTAACGCCGCAGCTCTGTGTAGTATTTTGTTAATTATGTACAATTAAGAACAAAGCATGATTTCTTTTACATTATAAAATAGAAATGTATTTTTTTCTAATTTATTTTCACATATCATGTCTGTCACGACATTAAATAAATCATGGATGTGCGAACATGAGGGCCGTACTTCGTGAGAAGCGCGGAGGATTGTCGTTCACATCAGTTAAGGTGACGGTGACGGACGTGGTTCCCGAGAGGCCGCCCATCTGACCTCCCATGTCCTTAGCCTGGATGACGAGCAGGTACTGGTCCCGTGCTTCACGGTCCATGTTGGGCAGCGCCGTCCTCACGACACCTGCAACATCATGTGACAATCTTTACAATACTGTAAAATACACAGAATTATCTGGATCCAAAGGCAAGATCAAGCATGAGGTTTTGCTCCAATGTACTCATCATCATCATCATCATCATCATCAGCCATAAGGGTCAAGCTCAGGTCATGCTGGACTGCTAAACGAACGACAGTCTGTAAATCATCACCAAAATGAAGGCTTGCCATAATTAAAATAAGATTATCTCCTTTTAAAATCCTGCATTATCCTTCATGAAAGCCATAATAGTGCTCAATGATCTTTACTAATGTCTTTGCTGGACCCAGAATTAATTTTCTCCCCTGATCTTTGTTGGTTTTGGCATTTTCGCCTGATGACTAATTCCCTTGCTATGAAGTGACCCTTTTATCCGTCCTGAGCTTAGACTGCTCAGTTAAACCCTAATCAATAGACACTGCTATTTGCTCTGTGCTGCTACCGCATGCTGGGGGAACAAATTTGCTAAAAATTAATCTATAAAAAGTGCAGTCTAATAAACACCCGAGAACTGCCCATGCTGACGGACAGAGTATGTGGACGACACTGGGTTAAATCGGTCATGATCGCGTTAAAGATGACAAATAAACTGAGAACAATACCTTACAGCAGGAAATCTGAAATCTGTTTAAAAAAAGAACAAAAGGTACATCAAAGGTTCCTTAAGTCTTTAAGTCTTTATTGGATAATTAGGAGTTCTAAACCTGTAAAAAGGCTTTCACTCAGAGCCCTTCGTAGTAGTTTGTTGTAGTGTCCTAGATATAACTTCATTGCTTCTTACAGAGAAGCTGTAAAAAATTAGGGCTGTCAAAATTATGTCAAAACTGATTTCTGTCTGAGTAAAAATTCTGGCCTAGATTTGACTTAAGAAATATTTTAGGAAAGATTTCTCAACCTATGGAGAAAAAAAAAACCTAAATCTCTCCAAAACTATCCACAGCTTTGTAAAACAATTCTGTTAAAAATTAACCAAAGCCTGTAATCTGTTAAGAAATTCTGTCCAAAACCAATTACAGTTTAAAAATAATGGTCTAAGGCTTAGTGCACATGTACATCTCTCCTTCATTCTTTAAAATCCTCTAAATTATTCTTTATTCTGCTGTCCAAGCGTGCTGAAACATCAGGAGGCAATAGAAACCTAACGATAAAACCAGGTTGGCCAATCAGAATCAGAATCAGCTGGAATTTTTCTTTGTCATAACATTATGACAACACTGACAACATGTTGAGATCATGTTGGTATTGGGTTGTTTTTAGAAGTTTGAATGATGTTGATGAAATGACATCAGAACTACACGATAACGGCTAATGTTGAATCACAGCTCCAATTACAATGTTGCAAAAACAACTTCAAAGCCATATGACGATGGTCTGAGCAGGACTCGTACTCCAGACGCTGCTGTGGGAGCACTAACCATGGTGTGCAAACCATTGGACCTCTAGGGAACATGCTGTTGATGCTAGTAAATGTGAATACATTACAATGAGTGCCACAAAAAGATACAAGAGAACAGCAATTTACTAAAATATGAAACTGGAAAGCAGCCAAGAGGGTAAAAACAGAAACCGCTTAGAGGCTGTCCTTTGAAAGCGAACAAGATGCAGTTTGGATGCTGTACAAACACCATGTTACCACAGAGTAAATTGCGAGCTAAGATGCAACTCACGGTAATATTTCAGGAAAATGAAACAGAGTAACCTTATAACACTGAGAGACTAAGAACACTTTGAAATGAGACACACGCTGTGTACGGGAAGCTGTTGTGTTCAAATCTCCGTTCGGAATTCTAAACCCTATTACATACTTAAGGGATGTGGTTGGACGTTTTGTGAATTGATGTTAATCAACATAAACGCTCAGAATAAAGGCTTTTGTTTTGAAGTTGTATGAGCAACGTTGTGTTCAGGTGGTTCATTCAACAAAGTTATTGTAACTTACTTTCAAAAACAATATTGGTCCCGACAGTGAACGTCATTGTAAAGTCAAAACAACATATTATACAATGCTCATCCAGCGATAGGGCTCCTTCTATCTTCATCCCGGAAGGATTTTTCCAAAAGGGACGTTTTTAGTGACCTAAAATGGAGTTTGCATTGGTTTGTAGGACAATATTCTTTTGTTTATAGTCTTGGTGTTGGAATGATAAACCTGGCAGAGAAAACCCTCAAATGTCCAGGACAGGTGGTTTCCAAGACAAGGGTTGAGAGCCGCTCCTACAGTCAAACAAAATTCTGTCCAAACTCAACTCCTGGTCTGTTTTCCTCCCTCATGTTTTGTGTCTTGCTTGTGCTTTTTTTTTTATTGAACCAGGACCATTTTATAAGCTTGCTGGTCTAGTGTTGGACTGCTTGAGATTTGCCTAGAGTCAAATCCTACATTCAAATCCCAAAGCTATCCCAACTACCCTTGGTTCCTTGGCTGAGAGTTTCAGTGAGCTCTGGATCATAATTAGCTCTCTTGGCTGGGTAGCTGTTTCACAATGAGGGAGATATAAGTATGGGCAGAAATTGGCTAGGACTAATTTGGGAGAAAATTGGTGAAATAACAACAACATTTCTAAAGGAATAAAAGTAGGAAAGACACAGTTGTTGACTGGGTCAGGTCGAGCGGATACAGGCAACTCGGCTTGGAGAAACTTGGATGTCAAATCTGACAGATGTTTGAGACATGGTGTCCAAAGCATGAAGATGATTGTCAGGTTCAGACAGCCATCTCTGGAAGTGTGAATCAAAATAGCAGCCTCAATGCCACGGTCTTAATCACTTCAGACACTGTACTGCTTTCTCTTCTCTTGCGCTTTTCCTTCAGTTGCAGGTGTGTCTGGCAGTAGTGAAGGACCTGTCAATAATCATTAATACACCTGAGTAAATTAGTCATGAGCTCTACTACGACGTTGGCAGGATGTTGGGCTGCAAAGTTCCCGAACTCTGAGCATTTTCCTTACTTTTAACGTTTGTGGTTCAGTATTTTTTTTTGTTTGCTAAAATGATTCAAGCTTTGTTCTTTTTTTTGTTTCTGTTTGCTCACAGTGAAATGATGGAAGCTAAGAGCTTTAAATCTCATCCACATTTCTTTTCGAGGTGGATGCAGATATGCATTTGGAGAGCCAGTGGCATGCTGTGCTTAAATTTTTAGCGTTGAATCAGGATTTGTTTCCTTTTTAAAAAAAAATACACTATAGCTATATCAGACTTCATTTCATTTCAGACACAGATTGTGTGTGAAGTTTGCATGCTCTCTGGGTTTCATCTGAGTGCTGCGCTTCTCCTTGCACTGTACAGTATTCTGATTGGTGTTTCCAAATCACCTGTAGTATTTGATTGGTTGTGTGCACTTGTGGATTTACTTGAAATCTCTTTGTGCTTCTGCCTGAAATGAGTATTTGCAGGGTGGGATGTCTGCTTATATTGTGTAGTCTGCTTGTGCCACCAAAACAGCTCTGACCGGGTGAGACATGGACTCCACAAGGTGTGCTGTGGTATCTGGCAGCAGATCCTTTAAGTCCTGTAAGTTACAAGGTTGGGCCTCCATGGATTGCTCAGATTGACATCTGGGGAATTTATAGGTCAAGGTAACACCCGAACCATTTGTGGAGTGTCAGGGTGTATTATCCTGCTGAAAGAGGCCACTGCTGTTAGGGAATACCATTACCATGAAGTGGAGTACTTGGTCTGGACCAATGGTGAGGTAGGTCATACAGTATGCATCAAGGTAACATTCACATTTCACACTGACAAATTGCCCAGAGTATTACACACTGTCTCGGCTGGCTCGCCTTCTTCCCATAGTGCATCCTGTGGCCATTTCTTTCTAAGATAAGGGAGGCACACGCACCCGTCCACATAATGACAAAGAAAACCTGACTCATAAGACCAAACCAACTACTTCCATTGCTTTGTGCTTGTGTTCTGATGCTCTTGTGCCTATTGTTGGTTCTTTCATTGATGGACACAAGTCAGCATAGGTACCCTGACCGGTCTGCAGCTACTCAGTCCTGTACACAGCAAACAGTGATGCACTAAGTGTTCTGTCAAGACCAGCATTTACTTTTCCAGCTTTATGTGCTTCCATGAATTGTTGAGCCTTGGGAGCCTATGACCCTGTCGCTGGTTCACCAGTTGTCCATCCTTGGAATGCTTCTGGTAGGTACAGTACTAATCACAGCATACTGGGCCCACCACACAAGACCCGCTGTTTTGGAGATGCTTTCACCCAGTTGTCTTTCCATCACAATTTGCTGCTCAGATCCTTAGTCACTCACTCACTCACTCACTCATCATCTATACCGCTTTATCCTGTATTCAGGGTCATGGGGGCCTGGAGCCTATTCAAGGACACTTGAGGCAGGGTACACCCTGGCCAGGGTGCCAATTCATCGCAGGGCACACACACGTACACTCGCTCACACACTCATTCATACACTACGGGCAATTTGGGAACACCAATTAGCCTAATCTGCATTAGTGACGGGAATCGAGCCTGGCCTGGAATCGAACCGAACCTGTGGTGTTAAAGTTAATGATCAGTGCAAATTTCAAAGCTTCTTAAAACTCACAGTTTTCAGTCTCAACAAATTTATCATACTGTTTTCCTGTATAGTCTGTAAACACCTAGGCTGGAATTGTTCCTCCAACCTAAACCTGAGATTGCTCAGCTTCTTGCAAACACTGTCTCCCGCTACCGTGTCCTGCCTCTTATTTCTCTGCGTTTGTTGCTATAGTGAAGATTTTCCTCTTGTTATTTCCCTGCCAGCTCACTCCTCCACATATTTACACTTCAGTTTCTCTGCCCGCCGTGTCCAGCGAGACCCCCATCCCGAGACGTGGAAGAGTGTTTGTGAGATTTCGCTGTGGGAGTCTATGAGCTGTCACCGTTGCTCAAACTGCAATATTTCCTCCCACGATCCGGCTCCTGCGAGACAGGCGTATCACGACCCCGAGTAAAGATCTATCATGAGATTCCCTCACTCAGACGCACGAAACACGTCGGGTCACGTCACCGTTCACGCCTGAGGACTGCAGACAACAACAGATGCTCGGGAAAGCGTTTCTCGCAGGCTGCGCACCAAATTCGAGGTTTTATTGTAACGACTCGCCGAACATCCTCACTTCATTTTCTCCATCTGCACCTTTTCTTTTTTCTTTTTACTGTCACATGCTTTTTATTATTATCATGGACTAGAATTGGACAATTACTCAGATTTTTTTCATCTGTGATATATTTCATGAAAATTTTCTTTACACAGAATGGACCATGGCATTTAAAATAAAAAAAAGTTTATTATTTTCTGTTAAACATTATTTTTTTAATGAACTGAATCACACGCTGATCATGTCTGCTTGGTTTCTTATTTATTTCATTATTTCTTCTTAGTTGTAATTTGTTAATTGTAACAAAACAGCAGCCTTATTTAATAAAGACTTAATACTGAATAAAGTGTCATTAAAGAAATTAAACTACAGCTGAAATGTATTAAGCATTAAATATATAATAATAATAATAATAATAATAATAATAATAATAATAATAATAATAATAGAGGAAAAAGGTATGACCTTTTTACAAATAAAAAACTTAAATATTACAAATAGAAAAAGTCAGTAAATCTTAGAAAAAAACAAGATTATTTATTTATTATAATCTCATAAAGCACATTTTCTCTTTGCCTAAATGTGAGATTTGGTGCTGCAGCAGTATACATTTTGTCACTTTTTTTTCTAATTTATTTTATGATCTTTAACTTTTAAATTGCGATTTTCACTTTTTATTTATTTATTTCAATGTTCTTATTTTCATAGATAATTAACGCATTTGAACCTTGGTCTATAATTTGGGAGAACAATTGAGAATTATTGCTATTATTCTAAGGGTGTGCAAACTTTTGCACTGGGCAACACTTCAGCACGGCCAATCAGTTAACCTTTTTTTTTTTATGTTTACTGCAGGTGAGTTTTTGTACTTAATAACAATAATTACACCCATTTATTTATTATTATTATGTATTTATCTCACTTTCCTTGCTCTGCTCTATTTCTCAGCAGCTGTCTAGAGACATAATAAATTTCATCCCATTATCCCAAACCTTACAGTCGTCTTTCCTCCTGAGACCATGCTGTGAAGCAGCGAGGTGTGGAACCCCATCAGCACGTTAGTCTCCCCGAACCCAGGACACTCTGATTTTCCTGTTGCTGTTGTGTGTGTGTGTGTGTGTGTGTGTGTGTGTGTGTGTGTATACCTGTCTTCGGTTCCACTGAGAAATACGGCTGGCCTTCTAGGATGCTGTAGACGACTCTGGCGCTGTTGCCGTACGTCGGGTCGTCTGCGTCCGTCGCCTTCACCTCCACCACGGATGTACCTGAGGACACGACAACAACAACAGCCGTCTTTTGGTTTAGTCTGGCACATATAAAACATTTAGCTTTTTTTCCTGAACAGCAGATCTGAGATTAGTGCAGCTACAAATTACATTTTTAATGTATCTTAGTGCACTAACTCTTATATATAATATTTATATCGTTCCTATAGCAACAGCTCATTCTTTAGCAGGCACTCCAGTTATACTCATGCATGATTATGAAAGAAGTCTCCAGTGTCAGTGCTTTGTACCAATTCAGTGTAAAAATATTAACCTTTTACAGGGCCCTCCCTGAAATACCTGGAATTGAAAGTGTTTTTTATAACTTAAAAATAAAGCTTAATTTTTTTGTCATTTTGGCATTTTTGTACCATTAAAATAGTCACAATTATTTAAATATATAAAAATACAAAATACTTCAGTCATTTATTCATTAATGTTCTATAGTGCGTATCCTGTACAGGGACACAGGCAGCCTGGAGCTTCTCCCAGGAGACTGCAGGCACGAGGTGGGGTACACCCTGGACAGGGTGCCAATCCATCGCAGGGTACAGACGCACACACGCTCACACACTCTTTCACACACTACAGGCAATTTGAGAATGCCAGTTAGCCAAATCTTCATGTCTTTGGACCGTGGGAGGAAACCCACCAAGCACGTGTGGAGAATGTGCAAACTCCACACACATACACCCGAGGTGGAAATCGACACCACAATGCAACTGAGCTATTTCTACAAATATGTGTTTTTTCTTTGAGGTACTAATACTGGCACAGACACAGTTACCAAAATGTGGTCCTTTGCCCGATTAAGTGTTAATGTTTTCCGACATTCCGATATGACAAACTGTCTTTTTTTTTTTTTTTGATTCAATTTAGTTAGATAAATAATCTAACATAACGTAGTGTAACATAATGTTGGGTAACATAACATAGCATAATATAACGTAGGGTAACAACGTAGCGTAATATAATGTAGGGTAACATAACATACTGTAATATAACGTAGCAAGCAGTAACATAAAGTAGGGTAACATAACATTGGGTAATATAACGTAGCATAACATAACGTAGGGTAACATAACAAAATGTAATATAACGTAGCATAACATAACGTAGGGTAACATAACATTGGGTAATATAACGTAGCATAACATAGCGTAGGGTAACATAACAAAATGTAATATAACGTAGCATAACATAACGTAGGGTAACATAACAAAATGTAATATAACGTAGCGTAACATAACGTAGGGTAACAGAACGTAGCATAATGTAGTGTAGCATAACGTAGGGTAACATAACGTGGCATAACATAACATTGGGTAACAACAAAATGTAATATAATGTAGCATAACATATAATGTAGTGTAACATAACGTTGGGTAACATAACATAGTATAACATAACGTAGGGTAACAACATAGCATAATGTAACATTAAGTTCAGTGATAACAGTCACTTGTATTTCTTGGTCGTTCCAGTTGTAAGAGTAATTAATCGAAAATGAATCAAAACTGACATTCAGAGCCTCTAATCAACATAACATTACCCAGTTCAATAATTTTTTTCCTTTTTTTTGTTGCACCCCCACTGTGAGTAGAACCATGTAGTCACATGACTCCGCCCTGTCCAGTCTGAGACACGGAAGCACCAATGGACGAGAACTCTCATAAGAAAAAAAAATCGCAGCTTTAATAGTTGAGCATATTTACAGTACAAACCTCGTCAGTGAACCACAAGTGAGAAAGAAAATTTGTTCATTAATCATAATCGAGGTGGAATGTTCAGTTAATCATGACACTGACTGATGTCATAGCACCCAGCACTATTATAATGGGTCATTCTTTAATAAATAAAACTGTAATGGTTGGAAAATGATTGGTACTACTGTAGCTAGAAACCAGTAGCTTGAACACTTGCCGAACCAGAGTCCTTCGTTCATCAGCACGTTCTCCTGTTCTAGAGACGAAGACGCCTGTGTGGAATGTGATCGATTTCCATTACAAGATCCACAACGCAAACGTCAGCCATTTTGCAATCGAATCCTTCTACATTTTTCGAATCCTTCTGCTACAGAATCCGTCCTTTAAAACATCTATATATAGTTACAAAGTCAAAGACACACACAGAGCGCCGCCGCATGAAGGATGAGCGCCGAGAAATCTTTAAACGGCTAATATATACATGCAGATCTGTGTGAGGCACTGCTGCTGAACCCTGAAAGTAGAGGAACATGTCAAAGGAAAAATCTGAACTGTGGGCAACATGCTTGTGTGTCATGCAGCTTGATTTCTTTTTCTTTCCAATCGCTTCCACATGTTCATTGAAATTCAGCTGAGACAAAAACGACAAAGCATACAATTAAAGTCAGATGAAAAATTCTAACATTTGGCTTTTCGGTTTTCTTGTTTTTTTCAACTCTCATGACTCATGAGTGCGTAGATGTTACAAGCATTTGTTTTTTTTTTCAACAATAAACCAGGAGTTAGGATCGAATCCTAATGACCCGAACGTTGTGACTTCAAACCCGTCAACTCTTAAACCTTTACCTTCCGCTTCTCCAGTGTCTTTTCTTTTTTCGGATGAATGCAAATGTCCCTGACGCAGAGCTCGTCCTTTAAAACTCGAGCCAGACGTCTAGCTCGGGGTGTGAGACCGCAAAAGGCAAGTTTAATATTGCCTGGCTGCCTGGATAATAATTCCCAGATAGATTTTATTTAAGCTGTAAAGCGTCTTAATGGAAAGTGCCGAGCCTTCATTTGAGCACGATTTATGGGCCGGCGTTGGCTGCGGTGCTCCTCGGGAGAAGCACAGATTACCCTTTAACATGCCTGCTCGTAAAAGGGACTAAATAAGACCTTTGGGGACAGGCCCGGTTTGTGTCATATCTGAAATCGCAAACATCTGGAGAGCGCCGCTGGGAATAAACCCGCAAGGAAAAAAGAAAAGCAACAAAAATCGAGCTGAAATCCTTCACCGTGTGCTGCTTAACTATTAGATCTTTGAGATTTCTCTGGTTTAGAACATGCACGAGCTCCTTCATCCTTATTAACTAATGCACAGCAATAAAAAAATGAAAATACACTCGGCATTTACAGTATATAAACACATTTATAAAGTTAGCATGACATAGGGAATAAGGCTCACGATGCAGGAAGCCGTCTGTAGATAATGAGGACATTCATACCGAGGCTATTGCTTAGAATTATTATAATTCAAAAAAGCTGTTTAATGAGATCTGATTCAGACACAAAGGTTAAACTCGTGCTTAGGACCCGAGGTTAGTGTTTGTACTTTCTTATAACAAATCCATTTGTATAAAATACAATTAAATAGACTATAAAACTAGCTGCTCAGACAATGACTATGTAACATAGTATTATGTATGCGATGAGGTGCATATACAGTAATGAAATGCGTAGGATTGCATGGTATAGCGCTGTTTATTAACCCAAGATCAACTAGACTAGCCTGTATTGTATAAACAAAGATAAGAAGCAAGATACAAGAACCAGGAAACCAGAACACATAATAATAATGCATGATCAGAGCTTTGCAATGTAAATAAGAACTCATGCCATATACTGTACACCGATCAGTCGTGACCTTATGACCCCTGACAGGTGAAGGGAATAACATTGATTATCTGGTTACGAGTGCACCTGGCGATCCGGCGGAGGCGGTGTGAGGCTCTGTACAGTGTTCTGCTGGGAAACCTTTCATGTGGGTGAAACATTGTTGCTGACCGAGTTACACCCCTTCACAAACAAGGTGTTCCCTGAAGGCAACGGCCCCTTTCAGCAGGATAATGCAGCGTGACACACTGCAAAGAATGTTTCAAGAACGGTTCGAGGAACACAACAACAAGTTCGAGCTGTTGTCCCGGCCTCCAAATTCTCCATATCGCGATCCAATCATCTGTATGTATATGTGCAACTGATACTGACGGCTTGGTGCCAGACATCTCAACACCTTCGGAGGTCACCTTCCATGTCTTGGCAGATCAGGGCTGTTTTGGCAGCAAAAGGCAGAACTATCTGATCTTGGCAGGTGGTCATAATGTTATGGCTGATTGGTGTACGAGTAACAAGTACATGACCAAGCAGGGGGCGGAGACAGGACCTAAACCGAAATACCAACAAACATGAGTGTGTGACACTTACGATAGGAATAACATGGCAACTATATCTATCTATTTATTTATCTACCTATCTACAGTATCTATCTATCTATCTATCTATCTATCTATCTATCTACAGAGGTACCTTATACGAATTTAATCCGCCTGGAGGCGAGCTCTTTAGGCAAAATTTCATATTGCGAAACGCATTTTCCCATAGGAAATAATAAATGCAGATAATCCGTTCCAGGCGCCCAAACATACTGTCTTACCAATATTACCAATTTTCAACACTATAATCAAAAATTTGTACATTCTAAAAAAAAATTAATTGTGAAAAAATACATTAAAAATACAAAAGCGTCAAAAAGAAGTAAAAACACGTAAAAATGCGTAAAAATAAAGAGACCTAAAAATATGTAAAAAAAAAAAAAAAAAAATGAAATACGTAAAAATACATAAAACATGTTCAAAATTAAAAATATGTACAAATATGTAAAATATATAAACAAAATATGTAAACAAAAAATGTATAAATGCAAAATTTTGTACTGCGAAACGCATTTTTCCATCAAAAATAAAGTAAATGCAGATAATCCGTTCCAGCCACCCAAAATATTACCAATATTGCCAATTTCCAACACTATAATCCTATTTTTGCATAGTAAACCAATCAAAACATTTAGAAAAGACATGTAAATGAATTTAAATATTAACCTTATCCTCACCTAACCTTAATTTATGATTCTTCTCGGCACTGGCTGTTTTTAAAAACCAAACTGAAAGCGGCTTTTTTTTATGCTACCATCCTTGATAGCATTCTTGGGACCCGTGGTGCTGAAACCTTCGGCATACGAGCGACCGAACTGAACGGAATGCTGGCTAAGTTGCGCGTATGTCCAGAAGCCATTCAAAACTTGTTTTTGCGTTCGGTTTGGACGCTCGTATGCGGAAAATACTAAACTTTCAGTTCTTAAGGTGAAAATTCTTAAGGTGGGGCGTTTGTATGCTGAGATACCACTGTATCTGTCTATCTACACACGCACACACACAGAGCAGTTTTATAAGTTAATTATCTGCCCAGTTTTACTGAATATCCTGCAGAACCGGCCACAATTTTGTTTTGTTTTTTGTCAAAAAAGTGTTTTTTTTACATATTATTCTTTCCTGACCATGATATGTAGGTGTTATGTGCAAAATGAACACATTAGAAAAAGAAAAAAAAACAGAAACACTCCAATTCTGCCATTCCTGTGAGAATGCTGTAAATCTTCATTACAGGAATGACCTGACATTTCCGCTGCCGGAAAGGAAAAAAAATTATCGCAAATTTATAAGGTCATATTTTTTTACAGGCTTGAAAACCAGCAGTGCATTTTTGCAGCATAAACCAGCAACCAGCAGCACTATTAACCAAAAAAAAAAAAAACTCAGGATTTTTCTCTGTTAAAGAAATGTACCAAAGAGATTTAAGGCTTTGGGGAATTTTTAAATTACCACGATTTACATGTCATATAAAATCCCACATAAGCCACACATGGCATTTTTATTTGACCCTGTAAATGGCACGTGCTGATGAAAAAGCCAAGGTTCATTCGGGTCGCGGTTCTGAGGACTGTTAGGAAACCAGGCTTTCATTCAATCTACCCCAGGGTTCCTCAAATCCGCCGGCACGGACACACTGTGCTCCAAACTCGCTCCTGAATTCATCTGCTCCAGTTCATAAGCTAAAACCCTTCTGAGCTGCATCGTTAATTTAAGAAACTGTCGATAATGAGGACGGGAGTGGAGAACCAGCTGTACGAGTAGATTAAAAAGAAGTGATGGTGCAATTTATAAAGGTGCTGATTTTAACAGGATTAAAGGATTAAGCGATCTTGTCGTTTTTCTTTTTCATAACAGATCTTTCCGTAGGTTTCCACTTAAACAAGCGCTGATTTATGCTCGAAATTAATTACAGCACTTCACTGTTCTCAGGGAAAAAAAGAAAAAAAAAGAAATGCTGGAATGCTTCAGTGGTTTTAACCTAATGCTTATCCATCACACATGTTCAGTATGTGCAATTACCACCTTTTATTATTCTTTTAAAAAGCAGCCTATATACAGTAACAATGCATTCGTTTGATAGACATGAAGGGCTTCTGTAGGTTTCATGTATCTTTTCTAAAAATACAGATGTGTTTAAGGTAAAGTGTTTTTTTTTTCTTTACAAATTACTATATCGATTGTCTTTTCTTTTTATGATGATGATAAATAAATAAATAAAAAAATTTAAAGAAACCGCCATAATGACACTTCATGCCTTACAAATGCTTATTTCAGTGGTCATGAAGGGCTTATGTAGGTTTAAGGTATCTTTTTTTAATTAAGAAAAAAAATCAAGCTTTCAGTTAAGGCTTATCACAAATGTCATTACTGAATTTTAAAGCAAGTTTTATGATTGCTGAATGCCTACCAATGCTTATGTACCTTTGGCATGACTCATGAAGTGCTTATGTAGGTTTCAAATATCTAACTAAAACTAAACTAAAATGATACATTATCGCAATTTACTAAATGATTTCTAGTTTAAAAACCAGCCTTTTTTAATAGTTAATGTATTTTTAAATGCATTGCCTTAAATGTAGCCTTATGTCAGTCATCATGAAAGACTCAAAAACTTTCAACTTTAAAAATCTTTTTTTTAATCTTCCTTAATGAAGATTTATATATATATATTTTTTTTAACAAAAGCAGCCATTATGTCAGCTCACAAATGAATAAATTCTTATGCAGCGTTATGTCAGTGGTCATGAAGGGCTTATATAGTTTCATGATCCTTTTCCAAAAAATACAAATTACACATATCCCAAATTACATTATTATTATTATTTATTTATTTGTTTGTTTATTTATTATTTTATTTATTTATTTATTTATTTATTTTTTAAACAGCCATTTTGACAGCCGATACCTTTGAAAATGTCTGCTTTACGTCAGTAGCCATGACAGGCCTATGTGTGTTTTATGTAGCTTTTTTGCAATAATAAATAAAAATCAGTCTTCTAGTTGAGTCTTATCACAAAAGACCTTATTGATTAATGAAAGCTGCATGCATCTTTATGAGAAAAGGTAATTAGTTATCACAATTCATTTTTACAAAAGAAGTCACTATGTCAGCTCACACATCATGAAAGGCTGTTATGTACCTTTTACTCAAAAGACAGACCTTTGGTGAAAGGGTATCACAAAGTACTGTATTACATTACTTTTAACGCAGCCTTACAACAGCTAAGGCTTTTATACTGTAAATGCTTATGAAGGCTTATGTCAGTAGTCATGAAGGGTTTATGTCAGTTACATGTATCTTTATTTAAAAAAACATGTACATGTTTTTGTATCATCAAAAAATACAGGCCTTTAGTGTCACATTATTATGAATAACCACAGTTGTTTATTTTGGAAAAACAGTCGCTATGACAGCTAATGCGTTAATAAATGCTTATGCAGCTTTATGTCACCAGTCATGAAAGCCTTGCAAGTTTCATGTACCTTTTCAAAAATTACCGACCTTCAGTAGAATGGTAACACAAAGTATATATTTTTGGCTATGCTCCCAGGTCTGGATGGCTGCTGGTGGGCAGCTTATGTAGCCTTATGTCACTAACTATGAAGAGTTTGTCAGTTTGCATTTTGTTTCATGTTCAAAAATACAGGCTTTAAGCATCATGTAATCACAAATACCCTTAGTTGTTTGTTTGGGAAAAAAAGCGGTTTCTATGACGGGTGATGGGTTAATAAATGCTTATGTAGCTTAATGTCACCAGACTTGAAAGGGTTTCCTAAAGCATAAAGCTGATGATTTTAGTGAGGTTTTATCACAAATGACCACAGTCCTTTAGAGAAAGATCAGCCATTTAAATGACTGACATGCCAATGCATGCTCATGTACTTTTACATCAGTAGCTGTGCAGCGCTTACAATATGTAGATGCTTATGTGCTTAATAATGTGATGCTAATCAGTTCTTTTTGCTTTGAGAGTCTGAGCTGATGTTTGTTTCCGAGCACGAACATCGTGTACTCCTAGCCTTCTCTTACTGTACAAACCAACTGCAATGGGCAGAGAGCGGAGCCGGAGCTTCTTTTTTGCATCTTTTTTACGTTCATGACTTCACCTGATCAGTCAGAGAATTGCTACAGCTTCTCTACGAGACCGGAATGGCATCTGATCTTCCGACTATCGTAGAGCTCATCATTAGCTAATCAGTACAAATCTAATGTGTGCTCTATAATGCTATTTCTCCTTCGCGGGCACGCTAACGCTCCCGGTTTGATTTCATCCGAGTGCAGCTCAATTCCAGCTGCTAATGGAATTCAATAAGCAAGACGGAAAACATCAGATGCTTAGGAGCCCAGCCGATGATGTTTAAAGCATCTTAATAACGCCGTTGCGTCTGAAAAATGACCGTGCACCAGGGATCGCGCTCATAAGCACCTGTTATGAATTTTCACTCCGGGAGTCCGAGTGATGTTCCCGAGGTGCCGCGAAAGGTCTGCAGTCATAAACAATCTCCTGTTCCTTAATTACCAAATTAAATTAATCATTCTCCCGTTAATCAGAGCCATTCATCAGTGCTCGGGCGTAATGATTTTAAATTGATCTGCGGGAGCAGTGGGTGAGAGCGGGGTCACCTGCTTCAGCAGAGGCTAATGGCTTTGCTCCCAGGTCTGGACGGATGCTGGTGGGCAGCATGTTAATTACGCTTATAAAACAGCGTGTCGACTCGCACTCCTGACTGTCAGCTCTTATTCGCTCCGCGCGGTTAAGCAGCGCAGAACGAACGCCGGCCAAACATCGTCTGTTTTTTGACTATTTAGGAGTAAGCTTTAGTAGTCAGAATCTTAGAACTGAAATTCTTTACAACCTGTTTTAAAGCCTTGAATCGTGAATCAATCATACTGAGCAAGCGTCCAGAGTTGATGATTCAAAAACAGATCGAAATCAGTTTAACTTAAAGAAAGTGAACCAAAACTAGATATATATGACTATCAATTAGAACAAAAGTAATGGCACCGTATATTTATTCGTCTTCTATAGCGCTTATCCTGTATACAGGGTCGTGGGTACAGACTTTGAGCACGAGGCGGGGTACAGGGTGCACTGGACAGGGTGCCAATCCATCGCAAGACACGCACAAGCACACTCATTAGAGTAATCTGCATGTTTTTAAACATGCAAACTCCACCACACCGACTAAGGCGGGAATCGAACCCCTTAATCCTGTAGGTATGAAACCACTAACCACTACGCTGCCCTGTTACAAACGTATGTCATATAATATTTCATTTAGCAACTTTTTAACGATACACGCCAGATAAAATATAAAATTGAATTTAATTAAATAAAATCATGACATTTTAAGGTTGAACCATACATGAACGTCATATACAAAGGGTGTTCGAAGCAAACCAGGACTTCATGATCATGCAGAATAACAGAACACAGTTCTGAGAGTAAAAACTTTTCTCTATATGCCGGAGCCATGATTCACGACTGAAATGTTGGCCTCCCAGGAACACCTTTAATGCCCCAAACATGTCTTGGAGTGAGGTCAGGACTGTACGGGGGACGTGGCGATAACTCCCAGGCGAGTTCCTATAATGTGCAAGTGGTGCGGTGGGCTGTACAAGGTTGTGCATTGGTGTGCAAAAAAGAATGTTTTTTTGTGATTAATCCAACAATTAAAGGAGTTCCTGGGAGGCCAGACATGAAGCAGGCAGTCTAATAATGGCTCTTGCATACTGAGAAAACTTTCTACCTTGTTGGTGTCCAAGCGCTAGTGAAACACTGGGATAAGTGCATTAGTGTAGCAGGAGGTTATATAGAGAAATAAAGGGAGATTTTATAATTGATTAATAATTAAATGAACTAATTCATAAATTAATTAACAGAATGAGTGGTTAATTAATTAATCAAGTAATTAATTAACAAAACAATAACATAAATTAAACATATTGTAGCGTTTTTATCGCCGGAAAGGATGGTGGAGAGACGAGTGAGCTTCTTTGCTGCCCAATGCAATGGCTGG
>JAOVVB010000023.1:16066574-16082491 GCA_028570985.1 Heterobranchus longifilis | reverse complement strand
ATATATGCTGCTACACACTCGACCTCAGGATTAAAAAGCGGCAATATCTTTTTTGATGTTTCAAAGAAAGCCATGAGAAGAGTGTGAAGTGCTGCGGGTGAACTAACAGACCCAGAGAAAGTGGAGCACATTTGTCTTGAGGGCAAAGTCCAAGAGAGCGAGAGAGTGAGAGAGAGCGAGAAAGAGAGAGAGATCAATTGCTGACAGCAGTAAAACAAATGTATGCCACTCCGAGTGCCCGTATAGGAGGTGTCAGCTAAATGAAAATGCCTAATAGCAGAACAGCAGTACACCATTTCCGTGCAGGACACTCGACATCCCGGGAGATTTATATTTCCTTTGGCAGCTGATGAGATCAGACAGGGTGAAAAAAAAAACTGCTGCACTGCTTGCTCCCTCGCTCAGGCTTGGCTTTTACCTTGCTAATAAAGAAACCCCAGCTAGCTCAGACTGACCAGAGACGCCTGTGGATGGCTATTATCGAGCCAGCAGAAATCCACAAGTCCAATTTGAATTTGAACGCTGCACTTTTCCGACAACGACTGTATTTAACGGATTACATAGCTTACCTCCGTCACTCAAATCGTCTGATAAAAGACTGAATTCAGGAATGGGTTGCACACTGGTCAACTTTGACCCGATCTCTGAATATGCACTTATTTCCCCACAAATAATGGTAATGTACTATCTGAGGAACGTAATGACAAATGTAACATGATGCAACAGTAATGTCCATTTTTATAGAGGATTACCGAGATAAACAACTGAGCTTGCTAGCTCTGTCTGAGAGCCTGTTATGAAATCACAATCTTCTTCTTATTTAAGTTATAGCAATTTATATGTTGAATAATTCTATTTAACTATTATCTTTCCAATGGTCTAACATTACCATAATACAGCATAAATATTATGTTTCAAAGGCACTAATTTTTTTAAGATTCTTGCTCTTTTTCAAGAACTTTTTAAAAAGAAAACTTAATACATTATAATCCTTATTATTTAAATAATAATTTTAATGATATAACGCTAATACAAATATGATTGTTTTTATCATTTTTAAAATATCTAAAATATTCATAAAAAATCTAATCAATGTTGAAAATATTTTTTAAAGTTCAAAAGTTATATATATTATATAACTGAAGTTAATAATCCTTATTTTTTAAAGATCTCTGTTTTTAAACATTTATATATATATATAAGTTCTATCTATTTTTTATTATTTAAAACTGATTTATAACTCTATAACTATAATTTTCTATCCTTAACCTAATGCAACTTTAAATGTAACCATTTTTCATCTTATTTTTTTTTTTATTTAACAGTAAAATAAAAAATATAATGCTTCTTTTATATTTTAATTCTCATGAAGTATTTAGAGATCATTATTTTTAGAGAGCTAAAACTAACAACTTTAGATAGAGTCCTATTATTTGTATTTCTTTTCAAAAAGTATTTAATTGTAATATAATCAAACTTAACATTGATCCTTAACCCCTTAAACTTTCGGGGTTCTTCAACAGGTCCAGATTAACAAACCGCTCTTACATAACTATGCACTCTTCGTGTTATGGTATTTCCTGTAAAAAGAAAAAATAATAATAAATGCATAACAATCCAGGATTTTTAGAGTCACAATTCGGCCACTACACTTTCTTTAAATGTCTTTGTGCTCACTGCGACAGAACAAAGCGGCTGTGACTCCTGACGTGGCCAAGCGCTCCATTAGCAATGCAAATCTGCGGTTCAGAAGCACGTAACCTTGGCTAAAATGACAGAATTCCAGTCACATAGCTCCTCCGGCCCTGGGGGTTCTCAGCAGAGCTTACACATGCTTCAAACAGCCTTTTAAACTTCCAATCAAAGGAGTTCAAACAGAAATTGGGTCGAATCCGTCCTTGAAGCAGAATGCCTCACACCTTTAGAATTTATTCTGATGTCGCGAGGGATGTCAAGGCCTGGACAGAAATTCAGCATCTCTGGAAAACAGAAGACTTCACATGTCATTAAGTGGAGATCTGAGTTTGAATGTTGGTATAGAACCTGCTAAGAGCTGACGTTTTGTCCTAGTGATCAGAAGGTTGGAACAAAGTGTCTGACAAATAAGTGAAGAGTAACACACTTTGTGTTGTGCTCTTAGAGGAAAGTAATCCTTTGATAATCCGTTCAATAGATAAATATTAGCCAAGTAAACACTTGATCTGATCGTTTCTCTCTTGTTGGAATAAATCCAATCTTTCTAAACATTTGCCCCATGTGGGGAAACATAAGGTAACATGAAGAGTTTCCAGAAAGGATATTTCCTTATTGTTAAACTCAGTGAGAACAAACAAATCTCTCTCGCCAGCTTTTACTATAGACTTCCATCCACTGGGAATCTGGCTGGCTGAATAAGAAGCTCTGATTGGCTCACAGTTCACATGCAGTAAAGCATCTAACCAATCATAACCCATAAGGTAGGATTTATGAGAAAAAACAGGAAGCATAACCTTACCTCAAAGTGACATGTCACATTGAACAGGACCACTTTGCAAATGTCAGAAAAGTTATATTCTGGTTAGATGCTTTGAGCATTAAATTGTACATTTTATTGGATCAGTGTCCGTGCAAACAGTTACAATCAAAGCTCTAATCAGAATGGATTCAGATTGAAGTAAACGTCAAGTAACAGAGCGTTGTCAAGGTTACTATTCCCAGTCTGATGTTGATTCATGTTTTATTCTTCTTTCACCTCATTAATTTGGAAACAACTATAATAATACATTATTGGGGGAAAAAAACTCATATTTTGTATTCCTTTAACATTAACAGTTACATTTATTGTTTTAGAAAGAAGTACATTCCCGTTCACATTTACATAACAACAACGATAAACATCCGTTCCATCAGATTCTTATTCCTCTTTCTCTTAAAGTTATTATTCATAGGCTATATCTGTCGTCATCCTTACAAATACAAATACCTGCGAATGAGCCGTCACTATACAAACCACAAATCATTAATATAAACCTGTGATTTGCAGTCGCACTACTGTCAGAGTTGTTTTTTTTTTTTTTTCGAAAATGAATCAACGCCTTCTGACCGTTCGGATTTGAGAATTCAGCAGCGCTGTGGTGTAGGTGTGTGTAATGGATGTGTTTCTGAGCTTAACAAGACACAACAAACCATTCACATCAATCAAAGAGCGCTTCTGACTTCCGCCAAGTGTAGTTTCATTTCAGCGGTGACAGTTTGCAATTTTAATATCTGATGCATTTAGGAGTTTGATTCCTAAAATATCTTTAAACTGTTTCTCAGTCACAACCAGAATAGTTGTACTTCAAAGTGCTTGAATACTGTACTTGAGTAAAAGTAGAGATTCCCTAGGGCAAATATTATTGAAGTATAAGTAAAAATCCTCCATTTACTTGTGTACTTGAGTAAAAGTACTCACCTTAAAGTATCAAAACTTTAAGTATCAAAAGTAAAGAGCTTTTTCATTTTAAAAATCTCTCTGATTGTAAACGTATTGGATCCATCATTGTCTATATGGATCAACAACAAAGCGCCGCTTCTGATTTTAAACACCTGCTATGTTATTAGGTCTAAATTCTCCCGAGGTTAGGTAACGCAACACCATGCCAAAATGTAGTTAAGTAGGAGTATAGATATTTGCTATACTTTCGAGCAAAAGTAAAAGGTATGTTCTAATAAAACTGCTCACGTAAAGTACAGATATGTGAAAAATTTACTCACGTATATATTTGGTCACAGCATAAAACAAATTGGAAAAAAAGCTGTAATAAAGTTACATTTATTGAAAAATGTCCTTTTTCTAAACCTGAACCAGCATCACAGTGAACTTAAACTCGCTCAGTTAGCTCACAGTTGCTAGTGTGGCTTCACTCACTAGATTAGCTTTGACCCCAGGTTTGTATCCACTCGCTAGTTTCATTCCATTCAGTAAGTTAGCTCCTTTTTGACTATTGTGCTAGCTTTTGCTATACCAGGTTTCACTAAGGCTTTACTTAGAATCTTGACTTTGTTTTACTGACTAGATAGATTTCTTTTGCTAATTAGCTTTCGCTCACAAGATTAGCTTTCTATCACCCACAGGTTTGCTTTGGCTCTCACTTCCCTTGTCTTGCCGATTAGCTTATACTCACTAGTGTGCTTTTGTTCACAAAGTTAGTGTAATGCTAGGGTAGCTTTCACTGGCCGATTTGCTTTCACTCTTTAGACATTTCTCTTATAGTTATCTTTACTAGTTTGCCCCTTAGATTTTTGCTAAGTTAGCTTTTCACTTCCTGCTTTTTACTTTTATTGATTAGGTTTTATTTTTCTTTCTTAAATTAGCATTTACTCAACTTACTTACTCATTTCTCACAAGTTTCTTTCACTTACAGTACAGTTATGTTTTACTAGTTTACTTGTTATTTTTGCTTTTGCTAGGTTAGCATTCACCTGCTAGTTTTTTTTTTTTTTTACTCACAGGCTTGCACTCGCTTGCTAATTTCCTTTCTCATGCTAGCTGTCCTTTGCTTATTACGTTAGCTTAATTTCACTCTCTAGGTTTCATTTTGCTTGCTAGTTTGCTCACCATGTTAGATTTTGCTAGTTTCGCTAGATTTTACTTACTATTTAATACTACTACTTAGCTATTAGATTAGCTTTACATGTTTGCTTTTTGGTAGATTAGTCTTGCTTTCATTGTGGATGACAAGAGACTGTTTAGAAATCTCTGCATGTTTTTATGAAAACCAGTGTGGGATGAAATGATGTCTTGTGGTTGTTCAAAAGGGTTAAAACTTTACATTAAAAGAGAGGAAATGTGGTGAAGGTTACCCACACGGGAGTTGAAAAATAGCTAATCGTGGTCATAGAATCAGCATTAACTAGAGATAGCGAAAAAATTAATTCGGTTATTTATTGTGATCCTTTCATGTGACAATTTGTGGTGCTTATATTAGTGCTGTTAATCTGTCATAGTCTGTGATTAATCACAGTTAATCACAATTCAAAAATACTCAGATGTATTATGAACGTGCAGTATTGGAATAAAGAAATGCATGACAAACTGGTTAGAACAGATTACGTAGCTTTATAATATCTCAAGCATTAACATTTAACAAATGTTAAAATATTTTGAATGCAGTGGCTGGGTGTAATATGGGGCACGGCAACCCCCTGACAGTGGGGCTCAAACGCTTAGATCCGGGAATCAACAACCTAGAGCCTCAGGCTCCTGAGCCACCACTCCCACATCTTACAGTTAATATTTCTTGTAAAAATAGTTCCCCTTGAAGGTAGCATGAGCACACAACATCGGCTCCATCCAAACTTCCTAGCTTTTTTATGATAGAACATTCAGCACACCTGGTGATGTTTCCTCAGTCATCTTATTATAATTCGCATTAAACATGCTGTTATCACACACAACCGGGTAACCACGCTGCGATTATGGAAAGCCGTTAGGATCAAACTTGATCATATGATTAATTTCTGTTAAAAAAGAATAATGCGTTACATTTCTAGATTAATCAAATGCGTTAATATTGACAGCCCTAATTTATATATGTTTGCATTTGAGGTGGTAAAATGTTGCTGTTCCTTTATGAGTCTGCAGGTTGCAAGCTCTAATCTGTTCACACAGCACAAGCACAGCATCCTGTGGTATGAGTGATTTATATATATATAAATTTGTTTAGAATCGTAATAAAATCTGAAAAACAAAATCATCAGGATATTTATGAAATCTCAATACAAACTGAATCAGTATCGTGGTATCGTGATGAAATAGTATCGTCTGGTCCCTGGTGATTCCCGTCCCTAGCGTCGACTTCATTAGAAAGCACATGACGGTTTAAGGTTTCCTGGAGCTTTCGTATCCTCTGCTGTTGATCAAATGCCTTCTGAACAGTACTTTTAGTCTGACACTTTTCAGCGCAGCGTGATTTTCTGTTTCATGTGTATTATGAGCAAGAAAACGACGTAAACGTGGAGCAGACTGGCAGTGTATTCTGTACTCCGGCATGAGGGATGCGTGTTTAAAATCTGTTAAAGTAACTGCGCTGAAAAGAGCATGTGATCTGAAGGAGAGAAGAAGAGTTCTCCGGGGATCCTCTGTCCTTCCCTCTCATTCCATTTCCACTCTTCATCTCTCTCTCTCTCTCTCTCACACACACATACACACCTTTCTCTCTACTCAGATCAGGAACAGTGAGGCAAACTAATTCACAAAGTATTCTTCGGAGACTGTGTCACTCCAAGTATCTCACCACATCCATCTTTTTTCTTTCTTTTTTTTGGGAAATGTGAACTCTAACCAGCCTGGAAAAGAACACAAGATTTTTTTATTTTTTTTTGCACGCCTCAGAGGGGAAATGTCTCATCGGAAGCCTCTAATCTTCATTATAAGCCGTGCTTTAGCCGGGAATTACAAGTGCTTAGCTTCCTGATTAAATCGCTGTACGTTACTCTAGATAAACTCGACAAATGTCGAGAAAACGGCACAGGAACGGTCGAGACGGAAAGAAAACGCTCTCCAACCGTGTCTCAATTATCTCAGAGCTGCAGAACTTCTATTCGGGCGACAGCTCGGAGACCACGACGTACACCAGAGAGTATCTACAGTATGTTTGTCCCTTATTGTAGAATCAGGAAGCTTATTGTATAACCATCATCATCATCATCATGCAAATTTAGGAATAAAACACTGTGGGGGTGTGTGACGGAGCGGACTCGCTGCGACCGCTTTAAATTGGATTCATTTCCAGCAACAGCTTCTCCTGATGTGTTTTATTACTTTTATACCACAGGACTTTACCAACAACTCCTTTATTTGTTTTGTTTTGTTTGTTTTTTTTTTTAAACAAAATTTCAATCTGTTTATAGACACTTTTAATGTCGGGTCTTGTCCATGACACAAGTTAGTTCTTGTTCTTACTTTCGCTCCCACACCTTCTCTCCTCACCCAAGGTGCAGTGGTGCCTTAACAGTTAAGAGGCACTGATCGGCTCAAGGTTTGAGCCCCCGCACGGGCCAAGCTACCATCTTTACTCCCTTCAGCAAGGTCCTTCACCTTTAACCCAAGCCTCATAATCTGCTCCAGGGGCGCTGACCCTGCGCTCTGACCCCAGCAACCAAACAAGCTGGAATATACAAGGAAAAGTATTTTTCCTCGATGTCTTGATGTCAAACATCTGCAGCATATCATGTGAACGATTAAACACAAAGCGTACTTTTTCATAAAGGAGATGGCATGTCTCTATTTACAGAAATCTTCTTTATGATGCACAAAAATAACAATCTAGTACACAATAAACACAAAGGTTCTATATAGAATCCCACAATATAGTGTTTCCTTCTAGTATGGTTCCTTTTGGGATTTACAAATATAAAGAAATGAGGCATGGGTTAAGACTTTTGCACGGTACATTATATATGTATGGAATCTACGGCAGCCCAAATGTCTGGGTCCATACAGTAGGTATTTCTTTCTCATATGAAATTTGACATTTCTCTTTTTATTTTAAATCCAAGACGGCTTTGAACTTTAAGCAATATAAGTTGAAACAGAGTCAGACCTAGCACCTCTGAAACCAGAAGTCTATCAGAATCAGCCTAGAACAATCTCTGCACTAAAAGAGGAAATGGTCTCTGCATGGAACATCATCAGTTCTGATTCATTAAGAAATGTTCAATGTTCTTGTTTTCAGCATAAACAGCATCGTAAACACACAAGTTAAGTCAGAAACTTTCAACTTTCAAGCATTTATTATAATTTATAATCACTCACTCACTTATTCTCTGAAGCGCTTATCCTCTGAAGGCGTGGAGCCTGTTACAGGGTACTCTGGGCACTAGGTGGGGTACACCCTGGACAGGGTGCCAGTCTATCAAGTTATTTGGAACCACCAATTATCCTCACCTGCATGCCTTTTGACTGTGGGAGGAAACCCGAGAACCCAGAGGGAACCCACCAAAGATTGGGGAGAACATGCACATACATTATTTTAAATTCTAGAAGGCTTTGAACTTAGCAATATCAGATGAAACAGAGTCATTCCAGAGGTGGGAATCGAACCCTGACAGTAGGATGACACAGTGCTAACCATTATATGCCACAGTGCCAACCTCATAAGTTATACTTTTAAATAAATTTTTGCTTACGGATCCAGACATCTGAGCTGCACTGTACCAGCTCTCAGTTCCCAATCCTTGTTTCCTTGCTTCATCATGTTGTTATATTTTACCACAACAACCCTCGTACACATCCCAAGTGTAGTTCTGCTGAAGTTTATCTGTGTCACTGAAACCTCAATCCATGTGCAAAAACTCTTCTCTCTGTGCGTCACTGCTCCCATGGGATCGCTACCTCTTATCCCGATCCAGAAGTTCAGGAGCTCAGGAACACAGGCCAAAAATAAAAGAGGTTGCTATCAATGAGCTCTGAGTCTCTGGGTTTCTCAGTCGGTGTCTGCTTTGTGTGCTAAATTTAACTCACGCTGTCCTTTCTTCCATGCGTATCGGTCCTGGTTCCCAGCCAATCACCCAAAAAGCACGGACGATGAAGCCTCATTAGTCTCGTCGCTCCCCGTCATGAGGAGGAACCCGGCCTTCTTGGGCTTCCATGCTCGGCCTGATCCGGAGCTCACCGCCTGCCGGGGGGCAGAGTGTTGGCGAGCGCTCTCAGTGCATATCTCCTGCCATCGGGGCATCAAGTTCAGTACGGCGAGGATGGGGAACATATGGCCTCATTATTACAGCCTCCTGGTGGATCCGCTTGCCGGGGAAAGGCCACGAGTGCCAGCCTGGCTTACAGGCACTTAATGGGCTCAGAGAGCTGGTTATGGAAATGTGGAGTCGCCAGACTGCCAAAGGGCCGAGCTTGAAATGAAGAACGTTCGCCCTCAATGGATCACTTTTTGTTGTTGTTGTCTTTAAGCAACTTGTGAAAAGTACATTTGGTCAATTTGCACACTTTCCATATAAAGACGACAACAAATCCCTTTTGACTTCAACACAAACTTTAAGCTGACTGAGGCTGGAAAAGTTCCTTTCTGTAAAGTAAACACAAACTTTAACCTCTTTCTGTAAGAAAAAAAAAACTTTTTTGCTGAACACCAGTTTAGTAAACTTTCCAGAAAGAAAAAACTGACCAGATCTCAAGAAACGATTTCACAATGCAGTTTTAGTCTGGCTAAAAACAAATAAATTATATTTCTCTTCACAGTCTATCTATCTACTGTATCTATCTATCTATCTATCTATCTATCTATCTATCTATCTATCTATCTATCTTATTTCAACACAGCTGTGTTTTGATCAATTAGAAATAAAAGAATATTATAAAATAAATGATACAGAAGCTAAAAACACTTTTAGCTTGAATTGTTTCGGCACAAGTTTACCTGAAACTGTACTGAAGCAAACAATAAAATGCAAAGTAGCTCTATACAACATCATTAGAACACAACAATGCTAAATGATCGATTCTGATAGGTCAGAAGGCATTGATTAAATTTCCATAACAGCAGCTGAATTGTAGTTCCAGACTGTGAAGCAAATCACAGTTTTGCTCTAGTATGCTCCATATAAACACTGTGTGTAATCACGACATTTTCTATAAGAAGATGTTAATTTAATGTTTATGGAAGGAGTCTCCAGTGTCAAGGCTTTCTAACAGTAAAGGACAGCTTTATAGGACTTTCTTGATAACGTGACAAGCTGTGTGTGTCTTATTAAGTGACAGAAAGAGGAATAGAGAAAGAAAAAAAAATCTAACTGGTGAAGGAACAACTGTTTATTCTGCAACTGCTGTAGCGTAAGTGATAACATGCTGTTATTGAGACACGCCATCCTTCAGTGGATTATTTACGATTATTCTATTTAATCACCATATTAAGCAAAAGTGTCTAACAAGTTCTAACCTCAATATTATCACAATTTGTTATATCTGTTATAGTAGAAATGGGGAAACTTTATTCAGTTATCGACACACAAAAAATATATATATATATATATATTTTGGAGTCAGTGTGTCAGGAAAAAAAATATATAAATATATATATATATATGTGAGCTAAATCAGGAAAACGTAAATCAGTTAATAAAGTTTTTTTTTCCCCTCCTTGAACACCCCATCTCTAAAAGATCTCTAATACTCCAGCTCGAGACAATCAGTCCACGGGATTAGAAATTAGATTAAGATGATCTGAATTCAAATCTATAAACATCAACCTAGACAGCACACCATTATAGAGTATTATTGCGATATGATACGCGTGTTTTAAATTAACACATCACACCAGCATGACAGCAAGCCCAATAAGCAACAAAATTTATCACGATAACAATAGCAGTGTCAGTGGGATAAGCACAAGGATTGAAACGTACGAGCATGACAAGAATGCAGAACGCCAAAACAAAAACCTAGCAGCGTGATCAGAAAAACAGGCCACTATGGCATGCAAATAGGCTAGTGATTAATGACGGGCTCGCTTTTGAACACTCTGGCAGCTCAGCTGATGACAAGGGTGAGAAAAACTGAACAGATTGAATGAATCAAATACTCTACATTAAAGTGCGCCCCCTAGTGGAGGAGAAAAACCTTCCCTGCCAGAACTGCAGCTTTTTTTGTTCCCCCTGCTTTTCTTTTCCTTCATCACACAAAATGTAGGTCTATATGAAGAGCTTCCAGGTGGCATAAAACTCACTCATTGTTCATATTTTAAAGAATAAAAAGAATCATATTTGAAGAAAAAAAAAACAATGAGAGGGAAAAGAAGCAAAATGGGGACAGTTTTACTGTAGAGAGAGAGAGACACACACTTGTTTATTGTGCTCAATAAATATAAAGATGCAAATGCAACTTTTTTTGCCCTCTCTCACAGACACACACACACACACACACACACACACGTAAACATCCATTTATAACTTCATTAGGCTATTGCATATTTGAAGAAATAACTGGACAAATCTTACAAGCCCATCTGTTATTCTGCCAAATGAACTTAATGGCCCGAGCACAGATGCGCTTATAATATTCATCAGCAGTGTGTGTGTGTGTGTGTGTGTGTGGATAAATATGCCATGCGCAGAGCCACACTGCAGACAATCAGTAATCCATTGAATGCTAATTAAGTCATGGACAAGGCAGATTGTAAAAATATACATATGTACAGGGGTGTCTTACTGTACTGGATAAAAAAACAGTGTTATTTTAAAAGCATGTGTTTGTGTGCATATGTGTGTTTGTGTGTGTGTGTATATGCGTTTGTGTGTGTGAAAGAGAGAGACAGAGAGAGTACGCTACAAGTTGGCATTATGATGCCAAATGCAACAACAAAGGTAACACTAATAAGAGTTTTATAAATCATCTGACATCAAATGCTGCGCTGTTTGGTTGAAATCTTTTTTTTTTTCTATGCCAGGTTGATAATTCTATAAAATTCCTTATATTAATGCAATGCATAGTGTAGATGGCTTGTTTGGACACACAGGGTTGCCATGTTCATTACAGTTTTTAATTATTAAAATTCTAATTAAGTGCAAGACCCATGATTGAGTGTACACACAGTACATATATGAATCCTGCTATTTAGTATAGACACCATTTGACATAATAATAATAATAATAATAATGAGACTTTTATATATAGGTTTTATATACCCTATACACACACACACACACACACACACACACATACTTGAGTATAATGCACTCAATAAATCTGTACTGTTTTATAAACTGTACAGGGTATATAAAACCTATATATAGAAAAGTCGCACTTATTTTTATTTTTCTTATTATTATTATTTATATTATGGGATTGGAGTGTATAATAAAGACCACAAATACAAATTTCCCTAGAAAAGTGGCAGAGAAACGCAATTAATCAACTCTAATAGCGCTGCGTAAAGCTGGCTTACCTTCTCGTCCCCGCGCGTTAAAACGCAAAGATCCCGTAGTCCCGAGTTCTCTCTCTCTCTCTCTCTTTGATCTGTTTTTGATCTCTGTTTTTTGATCTCTCTTTGATCTCTCTGAACAGAAACAAAGAATTAAAGAAGAAGAAGAAGAAGCAGGACTGAAGCAGGTTCCCGCTGCGCTCCGGACGGAGGCACGCGCAACGAAAAACCAGCCGCACGCACGCACGCACGCACACACTCTCACACACGCGCACCAAAAAAAAAGAAAACGGCGCGTCCCGAGGTTCCCGCACGCAAGGTCCGTGCACGCGCCGCGAGGTTCCCGCACGCCTACGAGCGCGACACCGCGACAATGAGGTCCATTGAAGAGTCGCAGCTGCAGAGAAGCTCAGCCAGGAGAGCGTACACACACACACACACACACACACACTAATACACACACTAACACTCTCTCTCTCTCTCTCTCTCTCTCTATCTGTCTATGTATCACTCTCTCTCTCTCTCTCTCTCACGCACACACACAAACACTTGCATGCACACGCGGCGCGTCCCCGATACACACTCTGTCACTGGCAGAGTCAAAAGTGTCGCTGGTCCTGTCCCTGCTCCTGTACTGATGCGAGATTCAACACCGAATCGGCTCCCTGAACGAGTCATTCTGTGGAATCGATTCGCAATGAATCAAAGCTGCTTCTTGTGTAGTATATATACTGTATACTGTATATACACACTAGTGTAGAGTTTGTAGAAATAGTTAAAAGGCTAAAGCTAATAATAATCTGATCAGCTTTAATGTAATTATGATGTTATTATTTCAGGTTGAAGCACGCAACATATGTCTGCCAGAAAAAAATATCCAGTTTATCTTTTCTAATTAATCTCTATTAATGCAGGTGTTTGTTTACATTGAGCAAGTAGCTTATTAGTAGGTTATTTTAAAGTAGATTATTAAATCTGGCACATATCTGTTCATACTGTAACATCTCTTTTACTCAACATTTTGATTTCACTTATGGTGCAGGTTAAACTTCCGGCAGATATCTAAGGACTGCAAAAGTTTCATTAAATTATGTCCAGACATTTTTGCGTGATGCAGACATACAAACAGACAGAATTTTTTCTGAGATTTCATTAAACGAGCGAGTTCTGACAAAACCTTTTTATTATTTTCTATTATAAACCTTTCTATTATTTATATTGATTTATTTTCTGTTAAATCACTTATTTCCTCAAACAGCAAATGTTCCAACAGAGCAACCATCTTATTTTTATCATAAAACTTGGGGGAAAAAACCCGTGCTAGGTGCTTCGGTTTCCTTCCGCAGTCCAATACGATGCTAATCACCATTGGCCTCCACGGTTCCTAGCTGGACTACAGAGGTTCCTAGTTCGATGAATGGAAACAAAAATCAACACCTTAGGAACAGCTTTAATCCACTGTCTTTTATACAAGCTGTTTGTACTCAAATTAATGAACAAACAAAGAGATTTATTTTTAATATTACAATGGTACCTCAGCGTATGAACAAACAGCCCTGCCTCACTAATGTTTGCCTTAAGAACTGATTTTTGTCAAGAAATTCGGCATACGAACAAATGACTGAACCGAACTGAACTCTGGCTAAGTCACGTGTACGTCCGGGAGCCGATCAAAACTTGTTTGCTCAGTGGAAAGACAGAAGAAGAAAGTTTCCTTTTTTTTTTTTTTGCTTTTTGGGCAAAAGTTAGTAAATACTGTACATAGCATCATCGGTCGCAAAAATGTTATCAAGGACGGTAGCAAGAAGAAAAGGGAGCCACTTTCAGTTTGGTTTTTAAAGCAGCCGGTGCCAGGAGGAGTCATAAATTAAGGTTAAGTGAGGTTTAATGTCTATTTATTTTATATTTTACTTCATTTAGATGTCTTTTCTAAATGTTTTTGATTGTTTTTAAATGCAACAAATATGATTATAGTGTTGGAAATTGGTAATATTGGTAATATTTTGGGTGGGTGTAAGGGATCATCTGCATTTAAATTATTTGCTATTATTATTTGTTTCACAATACAAAATTTCAGCTTAAGAACTCGCTAAAAATGAAAAAGAATTTAAATCGTATGCCAAGGTATGCATAGAAGTCAGATCTGGGATGGAGCTCAGTGCGAATCAATAAAAATTTCAAAAGGAGTCAACAAAAGAAGAAGATCGATTCATTCAGAATCGATTCACTCCAATGATTCAGCATGTGGATTGAACTGTGGCAGAAATAAAAAATGTAAAAATCTTTTGTTTTTATTTTTGATTGCTCATCATTAGAGATGACAAACAATATGCTGGAAAAAGTGTAAGATTGTTAAAAACAAGAATATCACACATAAAAATTATAAACACACTGATTATATTTACTTTTTAAAAAAAAAATCATATTACATCAATAAAATTATTGCATCAGTGTATCATGACATAATGGGATAAGCACATGCTTAAAAAAAAGTAACTTAAAAAAATTATACAGAAATGTTAACATAATGAAAATTTTGTAATTTTTAAAGAAATTTTATGTTAAAATGAAATGAATTGTCTTTAGATTTCAGTGTAAAGAGTTTTAGAGGTGATTTTACCAGGTTGTAAAAAGTTGTACTAAAAAGCCTACTACACAACTAATTATGGTTGTGACATTGTCCACTTGGAACACAGCATCGGGATTGCTAATAAGCAATCGGGATAAAAGTTGCTTTTAGAAGTTAGAATTACTTTGGTAAAATAACATTAGGGTAACTTTGAACAAATTAATAACTCGAATACAATGTTGCAAATACAACCTTAAAAAACAGAATATCAACCTTTATTATAGCATTTATCCTCCTTACTGTCAAATCACATAACATTCAATTTTGTTTTCTTTTTTTCTTTCACCTGTATCCTGATTTAATGATTTGTTTTACTTGAACAAATTATTTTATGGCATTCGTTGTTTGAAAAAGTAATGTACAGTACCGTGCAAAAGCCTTAAGCACTTAAAGTTTTATAGATTTTTATATATATATATTTTTTTAAGGATGTTTTATAGAGTCAGTACAAATAAAAAAATCACTCACTCACTCACTCACTCACTCACTCATCTTCTATACTGCTTTATCCTGTATTCAGGGTCGCGGGGACCTGGAGCCTATCGCAGAAGACCCAGGGCACGAGGCAGGGTGCATCTGGACAGGGTGACAATCCATCGCAGGGCACACACACATACACACACTCACACACCCATTCACACACTACGATCAATTTGGGAACGTCAATTAGCCTAACCTGCATGTCTTTGGACTGTGGGAGGAAACCAGAGTACCCGGAGGAAACTCACCAATCACAGGGAGAATCTGCAAACTCCATGCACACAGACCACGAAGCGGGAATTGAACCCAGACCCTGGAGGTGCGAAGCGACAGCGCAAACCACGTATGCCACTGTACACCAAAATTAATATTTCAGCAAAAAATTGCTTAATTTTCTGTAATCGCACAAGAGTTACAGAGAAATACCTGTATGCCAGACAGGAAAGCAGCATATTACGTATGGGAGAGATTTTTTTAGACAAAACAAATGAAAGCTCCTGGGCTTTGCATGCAATGAAAACGAAGCAGGTGCGACTCAGACGAACTGTTTGTGGTTCTGCAGGATGCTGAGGGGGGAAAAATACACATCTACATTACTGTGCAAAAGTCTTAGGCACATGCAAATAACTGCAGTAGAATAAGGATGCCTAAAAAGAAAAAATAATGGAATTAAATGTTTCTACACTAAAAATTTTTATTTTTATTTTTATTTGTTTACCTCATTCTAAAACAATACAATGGAGATGTCAAAGCTATTAAACAACAGAAATTGAATTAGGTAATTAAATAACAACAACAGTAAAAATTATTATTTTAAGACATGAAGGTCAGCTGTTTTGGAACAGTTCCTGCAAGAACAGTATTGTGTCGAGTGCATTTGTGATAAAACTGTCTCTCATGAAGACCTTCCCAGGAA
>JAOVVB010000023.1:16041925-16053602 GCA_028570985.1 Heterobranchus longifilis | reverse complement strand
ATAGATAGATAGATAGATAGATAGATAGATAGATAGATAGATAGATAGATAGATAGATAGATAGATAGATAAACAGATAGGCAGACAAATAGAAAAAACAGACAGACAGATACATAGACAGGTGGGCAGACAGACACAGACAGATATATACAAATATATACTGTAGAGACAAAAATAGACAGTCGGACAAATAGAAAAGACAGACAGACAGATAGATAGACATGCGGACAGACAGACAGATGTATAGAAACAGATAGATAGATAGATAGATAGATAGATAGATTTAAAAGGTTTCAATCTCATCACAATCAGCATATTTTTTTTATCAAAATACCAGGAAATGAAATACACACATATAGACACACACACACACACACACATCAAAAAGAAACTGTATTTTCACCTTCAGCCGCTCTAATCAGAGGGAGTTTAATGTAAAAACAGTAGATGTTAAGAGCTTGTGACTGCACCTTTTCCTTTCAAAATCAAATTGATGTCTAGTAGATACAGTAGCAATGCTCTTGAGCGTGTGTGTGTGTGTGTGTGTGTGTGTGTGGTACTGAATGCCAATGGCTGTTTAGAACACACAGGCAGATTGCAAGGCAGGTGTTTATATAAGCTTTAGCAAACCTTCCTGCATTGATACTATGAAAGCTGTAAAAAATTCCCAGGAAGGCTTTAGGCTTAATGCCGGGATTATTCCGCTGCTCTTTAGCAGGATGAGGCTCGCTCCACTGTGACGGTGTCCACATAATTAGAGATACAAACAAACATACATACATCAGCGTCTGCATTCACGTGCTGCTGTTTTTGAGGAGGTGTAGACGCAGTAGGAGAGTTTGTGTGAGATCCTGATTATATTTCTGATTTCTTTCAGGCAGACGGCTTCATCGAGACTGACGTTTATTAGATCGCTTGCCGCTGGCTATGAGACGCAACACAGAGAGCCGGTGACAGACGAATGGATGTGGAATCACTAATCATAATGAGCAGAGCCTTTGGGGTGGGCCTTCATCACAGCCTGTGAACGCACCCGAGCTTGTGACGGGTCAGATGGCCACATGCCTTCCGTACTGAGTGTGTTTAATGGACTTGTGGTAATGTGGGAAATGGGTTTTGAAAAAAAAATGGCAGCAATCCTCAGGAGATGAAAAAATAAGAGCTAAGCAAAGTGAAAATCCAACAAAACTGCTAGGCATATACTAAACCTGTGAGAATAATCATAAAAAAAACTTTATTTTTAACAGTATCTACGGCTACAGTAGCACGCCTTCTAACCCTTGACTTAGCCCCTACTAAAAAGCCCTCTATGATATCATTACAATGAAAAAAATGTGAAGTGTCCTAATGGCTGGCCTTAAAAAAAAAAACAAATGTGATGAAATCCCCTCTAGGGTACAAAAATGTGATCAAGTACCCTCTAGGTTGCCCCCGCACCTGATTAAACTGACCAAAGTCCTCTGTGTGCCCCAACAGCAGACGAAACAAACTTGCCCACTAGGATGCCTTTTATGGTGTAAAAAATAATGAAGTGCCCCTAATAGCTACCCTTTAAAATAGTGATGAAATGCATTGCCCTATGTGATGTAATAAAACACATTGAAATGCCCCCAAGGATGTCCTTACATTTTGGATGGGACAGTACATTTTGTGGTGCCCTCTTGGCATTCATTAGTTGGGAGAAACATGATGGGGTGCCCATCTGGTACTGCTATTTGCATGAACATGTGATCAAGTGCCCTCTAGGTTGTCCCTGCATGTGCTACAACACAGTGAAGTGCCCCCTAGGCCCCCGTTTGAGTGAAACATCCATGTTGCATGCCCTATAGGGCTCCCGTGCATGGATGAAACACGATGAATTGCCCCATAACGTGCAGGTACAGGTATATGCAAGAAAATTAAACGTGCCCTTAAGGATGTCGCTGCATTTGACACCATCTAATGTGCCCCTACAGCAGATAATTTTCCCACTTTACTGTCGAAAGAAATGGGATGAAGTGACCGAATGCCTACCCTTCAAAAGGAAACAAAGGGTGATCAAAATAGCTTCTAGGCTTCTACCCTTTAGGAGAACAGTATTACCTTAGGTGGAAGAAACATTATGAAGTGCTATCTGGGTTGCTGCAATGTGCACAAAAATGTGATCAAGGGCCCCCTAGGATGCCCCTTCACGTGACAAAACACAAAACACATTAAAGTGCCCTCTAGGGTGCCTGTTTAGTGAAAAATGCATGTTGCATTGGCTAAGATCATTTCATAATGTGGAATAAATGTAATAATGTTTCCTCTCTAAGCTGATGCTATGTGCATGGAAATGTGGTCAATTGCCTTCAAGGATGCCCCTACATGTGATGCCATCAAAGGTGCCCCTACAGCAGATAAATGAATATACATTACCTGCTAGGGTACCTTTACAGTGGAAAAAAAAACTGTGGTGAGTGACCCAATAGCTGCCCTTCAGACGAGACGTGATGAAATGTTCTCTAGGTGGCCACTGTGTGCAGGAAAGCATGGAGAAGTGCCCTCCAGGGTGCCCTATGTGAAATAAAACACATTGAAGTGCCTGCTCAGGTGCCCTTTGCGCGGGGGGGAAATCCATGACGCAGTGCCTTATAAGGTTATCTTGTTCAAGAAACATGAAGAAGTGCCCCATAGGGTGTTGCTATGTGAAAGAAACCTTGTTGTTCATATACCTTCTCTGGTGCATCTATGTGCAATAAAACTCACCGCAGTGCCTTCTAGGGTGCCCCTACAGCATACGAAACTGGACAAATCACCTGCATGGGTGCATTTACAGTGGAAAAACTTTGATGAAGAGTTTTAATGGCTGCCCTTCAGAGGAGACATGATGAAATGCTGTCTAGGTTGCCACTGTGTGCAAGGAAGCATGAGGAAGTGCCCTCTTGGGTGCCACAAGATATGGGAAGATGTTAGGACAGAAAAGTTTCTGCTTTACGTCACCCCGATGAGACAGCTACTCGGGATGCTGCAAATGCATCAGGTGTTAATGAGCGTGATCTTTGTTTGTCTGGCGAGCTTCAGGAGAGGAAAAACCTCCTTGGTTGTTGCCTCCTATGACGCTTCTATTTTGTTCCAGTTTGGACACCTGAGCAGAACTCGTGTTGATTTTTAGATTATGTCGACTCTTTCCAGCCTGGCCTTGCTAGGACTAATCATAAAGTGACGAGATGCAGTACATCAGTATATGCCTTTATGCCTGACTTCTCCTGCTTCTGCTGCAGCAAAACAAGGTGCATCTGTCAGAAGCAGCTGACGCACGCGGCCCTGAAAGGTTCTCGTCATCAGTCAGCAGCTGAGACGTCTCGCCTTCTCCCGCTGTGAGGATTTTGCCCCCACATAATTCAATTATTTCTCATTCAATCACGCTCCATTAGATTGCCATCGCTCCCAGACTCGGCTCGTTACCGCGAGGGAACGGCTTCGAGGAGGATTCGCTGGTGACGGACTGAAGATTCGCTTTATGTCCGTGGAAACGTTTTATCATGAAATATAATGCTATGAGATAGACTGCTGTGAGCTGGTTTGACTGATAAGAGGCTGTTCGGGGGCATTACGGGTTATACTAGATGATACACCTGCGTTTACAATACAACCTGGTTAACGTGTGTGTAATCGTTATGTTGAGTGTAAATAATGTTGCGAATATGGAATAAAACAATAACTGCATTTACAAGGAATCTAATATTGTACAAATAATGGGAATAAAGCTACATCATGTAAGCACCTCAAAGGGAATAAGTGGATTTTGATGTACTGCTCTTTATAGGGTCGCCAATTAACTTACGGAGAGATTTTTGATATTTCAAACAGATCTGCTATGACGATGCCTTAAATTTATGCCGAAAAGTGCTTAATACCTTTCTGTGTGACATTTAATTGAGTAACATGCTTTTTTTCCAGCATCTGGGGCTTTTTGGAGGTCTACAATGGAGGTCTGAGCCCATTGTCTTTCTGGTGCACCGGGGTGGCGATGGCGCAGGGTGCTTATATCCAGTAGCTGTGTCCTGTAAACAGTTGGAATTATTAAACAGAATAATTTCAATCAAATAAAAACTAAATATTGTTTGTGGTAACATGGTTAACATGACACTCTTCCAATTCTGTACAATCAAAAAACTAATACACTCCTGAAGTGTTTTTTTTTTTTTTTTTACACCATAGCAATTGGATATTAATTGCATTAAATTAACAAATATATATATACAATTTTTTATACATTCAAAGTTACACTTAATATTGTGGAACATTTGTTAGATTTTTAAGGACACGTTTCTACAACACCATACCATCGTAAACCCTCTTCCTATACATTATTAAAACAACAAGTTGTGTTCATTTATTGACAGACTTGTAATGGGATGGTTGTTTATAGCTACTTTATAGCCATGACATAAATCGATATGAAGTGAAGTATATTCATTAATAAACAATAACACAATTGTAATTGTTGGTGTAGACTATGATGAATCAAACACTTCTGGATGTGCTGTTATAGAGAAATAATCAACTTCAGGGTGTAACAATAACTGTGTTTCATCTGACCATAACATGCTGCAATTGTCTCTTTAAATTTAACCCATCATAAAAAGTCAGGTATTAAGTCGTACAGGTTGGTTTAAGTCATTATTGGTCAATACAGTGCAATAGTAGAAATTTTCTAAATAACTCTTCCTGATCCTTCAACAGAATTAAGAAAATTTTAAAACTTTTTAAAATTCAAATCTTTCAATGATCTTAACTGTCATTCAGATGAAACTTGGCCAATTTAAATTTCACATGAAACAACATAAACCTGAAAAAGTGTAATATTCTAAAATGCAAAATTCTTAAGATATTGCAACATGAATTTGACATGGTTACGGACACTACAGATTTTGGGGTTTCTAAGCTTTTTTCCCAAAAATAAGTTTAAGCAACAATTTTTACACATCATCAGCTTCTAGAAACTAACACCAATATTAGTTTCAATACTCATAAAGAAATATGAATAATTAGCATTTAAAATTATTCTTGTTTGAAGCGAGACAGTATAATGCTGAAAAATGGCCATTCTTGGAGCACATGTAAGATCATCCCTCTAAAACAGCTGAAGGTAGCAACTTGAAATTTGTAGGGAAGCAAGATTAGTCCCTTTCATGTTGCATAAACTTCAAAAGTAGCATCTTTGGCACACACATTTTCTGCATTATATGTATAACATAAAAAAAAGTTTATCAGAACCAATGCTCTGTTTTGGTACTGTGTACTGTTGTGATAGAAAAACATGGATTATTATTTATTCATTTATTTATTCATTTATTTATGTTTTACTATAAACTCACCTTGCTGGTGTCAAAATGAGACTGAGGGTTCCTTCTTTCTTCCTACATCCTGGAATCTTCACTTAAATATTAAAAAAAATAGGACTTTAACTGAGGTTTCCCAGGTGCTCGTCTTGAACAAACTCACAATGGCCATATCTCAATAAATGTACATGATACAGTAATAAATTTGTATCAAAATGGAATTGAATTATTGAAGCAAGAATCAGGAAATATGCACAACTCAAATCAACAAAAATGTAACTTAACACCTGAATTGATATGATGGGTGAGTAACATTTAAGTTCAAAGCATCTTGAGGGTGAACACTGTAATAAAATATATAATAAAAAAAAATAAAAACTGCTAAAGCTTTCAATGCTAGTTTCCAGATTAAGAGCAAACATAGAAAAGCTTGCCTTCAATTCTTCTTCATTTCTTTGTTTGGTCCATGATATAAATCACAATCCTAGCATTCTATCCTGAGAGAAGATTTGGATAATTTAAGAAAAAAAAAAGAAAAACACTTTTGCTTGTAAGTTCCTTTTACACAAACGATCCATTCTTGTATTTTCAGCAGTAATCACCTCCATGCTTTCACTCTGACGGATATTGAGTTTGAAATGAAACAGCCGTAATTGCCTCATCCCTTATAATCCCTGCGTTGGGTTTTTAATCCCCTCGTTCTTCCAGACACAATAACAATTAGCAATGAGGAGCAGATAATTAGAGTCAGCCCTCGGAGAACAACAACAACAAAAAAAAAAAAGCGAACGGCTCCGCAGATAGTCGATTCACACAGCGACTTTTTTTTGTCTTTCTTTTAACCCTGCCAGCGTTGCCGCTATTCATTACTCTTTCACACTACTCTATATTTGAAAATCCAATATTAGATTAGAGACCGGGGGTGCACATGCTTAAAGCTCACCCACAGGTACGTTTGACAAGAAGATGAGCAAAACACAACCTGCCACAGTTTTACTACAACAAAAAGGAAAATATTTTCATTGTAAAAAAAGAGTAAAATCAGAAATCAGTTCACTGTACTGATCTCCTCTCCAACTCCATACGACTAAAAGCAGAGATTTGTGTATTTTTGGCACGCCTCGACTACATAAGGTTAAACGAGCATTCCTATGCTGCATGCCTCCGGCTTTGGTTCTGCAATTTCAAATCAGAAAACTTAATCACAGAGCTAAAGTTCCCAGTCACTTGCACTGCATAAACACCTGAGCACAACATTATATATTTTTTCCCTTATCCCCACTGGCTTGTGCCAATTAATGGCTCAATTTGAAAGCCTAAAGGTGCTGGAATTTAATAAGAGTTTCAGGTCCTGCTTTTCAAATTTAGTGCTGTTTGTCCAGGGTCGGATCAAATATACGCCAAATATTCCATGCATGTATGGAACAGACAGAGAGAGCAGACAGATATGAGCCTGTCCTTTTGACCACCTCTTTAAATTTTAAAGCAGTACAAAGGTTTATTTTAAATCTGCCGTTGTGATACCAAGTGTAATTCTAAACCATTGGGATCGATGTAGCATACAATCAATAATTTCATATGAGAACGGTTAAGTAGACAGCCATTTAATTACTTATTTAAAATGAAATACTCCCCTTGCACGCCAAAATACACATTCTTTAATTTTTTTTAAGTAACAAAAGTGCAAACTCCTAAATTAACATTAATCATTATTAAATTAACAATGATACTAATGATAAATTAATGCCTTTTCTGGCAATAAACTATGTAACATTTAAAAACTTCAACATTACCTAAGGCAAATTTACAACAGTTTCTTTCCTTAAGCTCTTGAATGACGGCTAGCATAAAAACACCACAGAAGAAACTAGCCGAATGCTAATCGCTGGTTGGCGGCATATGAATTGCCATGATTAGCAATGTCACATCTGTTAAGGTTTAGATTTGTCAGGAGAACAGAAAAGCTGTCTGATGTTAAGAATGAACCTTGGCTATTGATACGTGATTAGTTAAGAATATAGATTGATATTATCCGAAAACTGTATGGACTAGACATTAACAATCAAAACATTTAGAAAAGACATGTACATTATTTTTATATGCAAAAATATGTTTAGAGTGTTGGTAATTGGTAATATTGGTAATATTTTTGGGTGGCTGGAACGGATTATCTGCATTTACATTTTTTCCTATTGGAAAATATGTTTCGAATACGAAATTTCACCTTAAGAACTCACCTCCGGAACAAATTTAATTTATATACAGAGGTTCCACTGTATAGTACACACATTTAAAAACCAGAGTTAATAACTCTTCATTCATATTTCCAATAATTTCTTATTAACAGCTTTATTGTCAATTTTTTAACTGTTAGCTAGCAACAGTGCTGAAGAGGATATTAACTACTGTAGCTGAGCGCTAACTGCTAGCTATCACACAATGTTTATTAATCTTTATCATTTTGACCGTTTAAAATCATTGTAATTTATTACTACTTTTATTACCTCTGCTATAAATAAACTGATTTCTTATTTGGTTTTTTTTTATGTATATTTAGCTACATATACAGAATAACAAATAACGATAATTCAACATAATACTTGAACACTATCCAGTTTTTCTAGCTTCATGTTAATCATTATTGCTTTCTACAGTTTTCTCCTTCTTCTGTTTTGCAGGCTCCTCGTACATTTGTGCGAATATAATTTTTCACATTTGAACCTTTTCCCTGTGCTTTGATTTATGATAATGGATTTGCCTTTGATTACTGCCTGCCTGTGTTTTGAGCCCCTGCTGCGGACCCCAGCCATGACACATGGATAAACATGAATGAAAAGATTCAGCACTGCCTCCGGGTCCCATTAGCTATTAAAAAAAAAGAGAGAAAGAGGAAGAGAGAGAGAGAAATAGTAAGCTTGATGAGTTGTTAGACAAAGCAACACAAATCTCGCATCACTGATCAGTGGCTAAGCTGAATGTTAAATGCGTTCGACATGTGAAGGCTAACAAACCATACAGTACGTTAGCAACGCTGGGGATTAAACATGTCAGAATCTTGTTGCTAGGGAACCAAGAAATAGGAATGCTATGTATATCCTAGCTAAAAACAAAGGTTTGTTAGTTAGCTTGCTAGCACTTTCTGAGCCTTGTGTGGAGAACAGAAAGGAACAGCAATGCTGGAAATGGTACAAAACCACCAAGAATATTAACATTTATCTCAGATATGTAACATTACTTTGTTTTTGGTAATTCTTAAACTACACTATCATTGCACGTACCATTGACTGTAGAGTCAATTGTACATCCAGATTACACGGATGTGAAGGACAAAAAAAAAATACCAGGATATTGTGATGAAGGAAATAAACACAAGACTTGGTCATTTGTATGAAATACAGTAATCATATGACCATATTTGGAAATAGGTTGTGATAGCATCTTGTCAGTTTAGCTTTAAATTAAATTAAAATTAAAATAAACTAGGCAGCTAAAGCTAAACTAACATTTATTTACTGAATTTATTAACATTAATAAACTCAAAAAAAAACCAAAGGTACAGTATTACCAATATTACCAATTTCCAACACTATAGTCATAATTTTTGCACATAAACAATCTAAACATTTAGAAAAGACATGTAAATTAAGTAAAATATGAAATACGCTGATTTAAAATCCCAGCTATAAGTAGCTCTCTTTTTTCACTGCTACTATTCTTGATAAGATTCTTGGCACCCATGGTGCTACGTCTTCACTAAATATTGTTTCATTCAGCTTCTCACTGACGCAACCAAGTTTTGAACGGCTCCTGGACGTACGCTCAACTTAGCCGGTATTTGGTTCGGGTTGCTGATATGCTGAAAATGCTTTGTATGCCGAGGCAAATTTCTTGTGAAATATCAGTTCTTAAGGCAAAAATTCTTAAAGTGGAGCAACGGGTTCGACCCTTTTTGCACGGGTGGCACCATAAAGCACGGACACAAGGCGATGTCTTATGGGAAAATGGTTCATATATTTAAGAAAAATAGGGAAGGAAAGGGTTAAAGAAGGGAGAATGGAAAGAAGTTGAAGAAGGGAGAAGAGAAGGAATGATGTGCACGTGCAGGTCTTGTGGGCAGTGCCCCGCTGGCATGCTCACCGCTGGTGAGCGGTGGCTGCGGCCACAGTGGCAGCAGCCAACAGCTCCTGCACAGTTCGCTCCTGCCAGACCAGTCCCTCCCAGCTCTCCTGTGGGCGCGGCCTCAGACGGAAGTCCTATATGACATCCGGCAGCTGGGCGGCTTTCCCCGGAACGGGGAACAGAGGCGGTGGCGTGTACCTCCTAGCAGCCTTTTCTTCCTCGGCGGCAGGGTCACGAAGCCTGGCTCCATGCAAGAACTGAAGAGCCGTGGGAGAATGGTGGAATCAGACTACCCTCATGTTAATTATTACCTGAAATCAACTGTATGGGTATAAATATTGGCACTTCCGAATCAGCTAAATTTTTTAAATATTTGTTGATCATTTTCGTCTATTAATTACCACATAGTACTTTTTAATTAAGGACGTCATTATGCATGTAAACGTCTAAATGCGCGTTTGGGGGGAAAAATATAAGTTCATTTGTTAACATAAGTACTATGATGTTATTTAATAAAATACATGATTAAAACATAATGTAAAGCATTATGAAGCCCTAACCTGAGAGAGAAAATATGAATATGAATCAATCTTTTCCATGGGAACGCGCAGAGATGCGTCAGATTTAAAGCAAGATTTAATTACCATGTCATGTTTCAGTCTGTCAGTGATTTATTTCTGTCTTGGAAATGGTAGACAGAGTGTAAAGCATTGACAGCAAGTCTGTGTAACCAGCGCTTTTACATGAGAATTATATCGATATCCCGGGACTGAAGAAAGAAACGTGAACACTCATGAAATCATGCAAATTGAACTGAGCTGGGTGAGTTGGAAGGCGAATAAAACAGACTTAAATGAAAAAGGTTTATAGTGAGCAAGCAGATCAAAGCTGCACCGGTGCCCATTGTTTAGTGCCCATTAACCAGAGGGCACGGGCAAGCTGTTTCTATCGCAGTCCAGGGGAATTACGGCTGGCTGTTCGACTCCGTGGACCTCTGAGATCACCTAGACTTTATCATCTGTACCTTGTCAGGTCAAAAATCAGTTTTTATTGTCATCTCATTTCTACATGTATACAGCAGGACACAGTGTCGAGCTATAAGGCTCGCAGTGTCATTCAAGAAGAATCGCAGTTGTCAGGCTCAATTGTAACCTCTATTTTATTTTTAAGACATGTCAAATGACACCTAAGTGCTTGTAGAGAGTCTTGTAAAGGTTACTGAAATGTTCATTAGAATTACTAACAGAAATAGCACAAATACCAAATGAAACAAAGGATATGCATACAGTGTCATACATGTTAACGTTCTAAGCTATAGTGTTATTATTGTATGCATACTGTTTGTGCAAATACATAAGTAGGATGTACTTCTTATACTGTATATCAATAATGGTGGCTTATAGTTATCACTGTCACATCGCACCAACAGGGTTGGGGTTTCAAATCTCACCTCCAGTCTCCAGTGTGCTTGGAGTTAGCTTGTTCTCCCAGTGCTTGGTGGGTTTCCTTCCCGTACTCCAGTTTCCTCCAGACATGCGCTGTAAGTTGATTGGTGTTTTAGTGTCTTGAGGATGTCTTGAGATGGGTTGGCACCCATTGCTCCAGACCTATGTGAACTTAGCGGTATAGAAATTGAATGGATGTAGATACAAAGGGTGTTCAAATCAAACAGGGACTTTCTGAAAGGAAAGTTTCTGAATGGTGCAAACGTTTTAAAGAAGGCTGTGCGTCCGTGAATGATGATCCCGGCCAAGGTGGCTCGGAGACCACTGCAGTTATTCATATGAACACTGGGAGAATGGAATGCCTGATCCTTGAAAATCCATGGATGACTTGTTGCGGAAGAGACACATTTGTCTCTGGGAACTAAAAACGCAACTATTCACCAACACTACAGAACCTCGGCTGGGAGTTATTGCCACACATCTCCTGTACAGTCCTGACCTCGCTCCAAGCCATTTCCACATGTTGGGGAAACATTAAAGGAGCTCCTGGGAGGCCAGCGTTTCAGACATGAAGCATGTAGTCTGATCGTACTGAGAAAACTTTTATATGTTGGGAAAAGTGCATTAGTGTAGTAGAGAATTAAATTGAGAAATATAGGGAGTTTTTACCTCAGAGCTGTGTATGAACACCCCTCATATATTATTATTATTATTATTATTATTATTATTATTATTATTATTTTGACGTCTTATATATATATATATGACAGTAGAGGAAGTTATAGATATTTATTTTCCATAACATAA
>JAOVVB010000023.1:15980204-15998367 GCA_028570985.1 Heterobranchus longifilis | reverse complement strand
ACCTCAGATTAGAGCCGTTATGAAGCTTTACAGAGCAGAAGTAGCAGATATACATCTCAATATCAACTGTTCAGAGGGGATTATTGTGTGTTTTGGATAAATGCCTTCAGCATTGTATTATAGAAATGTAGAAAGAAATAAAAATCAGGAAAGACCATGGAATTAGAAGGTGTCTCCAAACTTTTGACTGTTAGTGTATGTGACAGCTGCACCCTTGAATTTTCCATGCAGCTAAATTAATGTTGTTTTAGGAATAGCGTCTGGCTTAGCTGCAGTATGGAAATGGAGAACCGTAGTCGCTGGACAGAGGACGAAGTGAATGTCTGACCCCCACCCTTTGGGGAAGGGTGGGGGTGCAGTGGTACAGGCAAAGCTAGAGGGAATGTACAGAAGCAGGGTGATATATGAGGAAACACTGTGCTGCTTGCGAGCCTCTGGCATTGTTACCACAGCAACCAATGCAGATAGGTTGACAAGGTGTCAGATTTGAGCTGCCAGAGCCATATTAACTAGAGCCAAATCCAGTCTGACCAAACAGTATGGACAGTCAGTCCAAAAGATCAGATTTGTGAAACATATCTGATTTGGACAAGGCCTAAAGGTCCTGCCACATATCTGTTAACCATCTGATTCTAATTAGAACAACTTTACATCAAGGTAGGCTTAAATGAATTAGTGAAAAGACATGTTGCATATATTGTCTGATTACTTTTGATTATTTACATGTATAATCTTAATTAGAACATTTTGAACATCAAAGTCAACTGAATTAATACTTAAAACTCAAACAGCACAAATCTGTGCCGGCAACACAGCATAGGTTAATGACGAAAAAAATAAATAAATATATATATATATATATATATATATATATATGTGCTTACAGTACATGGAAGCCTTGACTGTGTGTGTTAACGGGGCGGCTTCAGACATCAAACTGCATTGTGCATTTGGGTTTTTGGATATGCCAGGTAGAACGAAAGTTAGTATTAAGTTTATAATATATTACCACTACCAGAATATTTGAATGATGTCGCACAAATGTAGAACTCTCAAAATGAGCATATTATTTGCATTTTTTTAGGTCAGAGAAAAAAACAAAAACAACCAGGAAAACATGTGATTATGTATATCTGTGCCTATGTGACCGATTTATTTTATTAATTTTTTGTGTGTAGTTGATTAAAATGAAATAAAATCCAGTTTGTCTTATTGCCTAGGTTGTGGTGAAAAAAAGGATATATTACTCTATACCGCACACTCCTGAGCTCTATATATGTTTATTTAAAAAATGCAAAACAAAAAATGTTTGAAATGCTCTGAGGTTCATTCAGCTCGCACCGAACCGAACCTGCTGTACTAAACGATACAAATTTAAATACATGTACTGCTAAGGCCATACTAATGAGGTAGCACTTGCTTCATGTAAGCGAAACCATCTTCAAACCTGTAAACACTGTGTATGTTTATTGTATATGAATTATTAAAATCTTCTTTTGCTCAAGAGAATGTCAGTGACACAAAGGGCTTGGTTGTGTGCACCATTGGGAATACCTCTGTATTTGAGATCCAGTCAATATTTACGCCTAAAGCAAGAGAAGAAAAGCATGCTAATGTGTTGACATATGAGCACGATCAACTGGCAGGTCGGCATCCGTCATTGATTTCTCGCGGTTATTCAGAGAGTACGAGTCACGCTCTCCGAGAGTCTTTAAAGTGAAAGAAAAGAGGGGCAGTTTGCAATAACTCCTGGAGGACATTACCTGACTGAGTCCGGCCAATAAGACCTCAATCTGTTTGGCTCTCTCGGGACGGACTCACTATTGATAGCTTGCACGAGAGCTGCCCTTCAGCCCGAGGCGCTCCAAAGCATGGATAAAGACAGCATTTATTCTCCACCATGAGAGTCTTAAGCATCTGTGAAGCATGCCAAAAGTAGGGGATTGACTCTGGACGTCAACCTGAAATTTCTCTTCGCACTTAAAGCAGAACCTTGGCCGAGAAAAGCCTAACGTGACCCACATGAGAATGACAAACCGGTAAGCGCAGGGATCAGGTAGTGTCTATTAGCATTTTATTAGCATGACTGACTGAACTGTATCTGATTATCCTGCATGACTTATCTGTTCACATGCCATCAATTATTCAGACGTACTTCAGTCAGAAACACCAACAATGTTAATATTTATTTTATCCATCGAAGCCCAAAATGCTAATACTGCTATCATACACCATGACTGAGCTGCTAGCTGGCCACTTGAATTATCCATGCCAAGTGTTCATGCACAAATTTACTTAAAAGGGCCTCAGGATAATATTTTTTAAATACTTTTTAAATAAAGATAGTGCTAGCTCACTAACTGAAATGCAAGCATCCACATACCACCAGTTAGCTTGTAGTTTTTTCCTCCTACATGCTAAAGGACAAATTTTTTTTTTGCACATGTAGCATTAACTTATCTATTTTATGTCATCTATTTTAGGCTGCATGACTGAGATTTGAATAACAATATTAGCATTTTAGGATGGTGCCTGACTGAACACCTTTAGCTAGCTTGAACTGTTGATATCAACAAGATATTTATGCTAGCCGATGCTAAACTTATTACTCAGATGTAATTTCCGTCAGACATCTTTGCCATGTCAAGATATAAACCTTATCTTATTTAGCTGTTTACCTTATCTAACCCATCTGCAGGGTGTATTTACAGTACCTTAAATGCTAATATTTTCCATCATATGCTATGCTATCATCAAACTAACTGGCGTATAGCGGAAGCTCATCATACAAATTTAAATAAAATAAAATATGGGAAAAAATACACGTTTAACCTCACCTTAATTTATGATTCCTCTTGGCACTGATTGCTTCAAAAAGCTAACTGAAAGTGGCTCCTTTTTCTTCTTCCTACCATCCTTGCTAACATTCTTGGGTCCCATGGTGCTATGACTTTACTAAATCTTGCACAATATGAACAAAAAGAACATAAAAAATATGCAATTCACATTTTTTGCAAATATGCAGAAAATATTGCTTCATTTGGCTTTCTACCGATGCAAACAAGTTTTGAATGGCTCCCGGATGTATGCGCAACTTAGCCTCCTTTAGCGTAACTTTAGTTCATATGTCGAAAATGCCTCGTATGCCGATGCTACATTTTTTATACAATATATTTCAATGTGACCTTGCTGACTAGCTGCGTTAGCTTCTAATAGCAATATTTTAAAAATGTTGACCCTACCTGAATATCTTGACTGAGTGACCAAATACATTTCCTGTTCACCCACACACAGTTAGCATAAGCTAGGAGAGTAATATCAGCTTGTTCAAGCTTGCAAAATCGCAAAACCACATACTAGTAACAAGTTTAATTTCCACATACCGCAGTCAGGATTTTAGTTAAAATATCCAGCGCAGCTATTTCTCAGTGACTGACTGAAATATATAGCAAATATATCAAAATTATATTCTTATTTACCAAGTTAGCTTGATCTCAGGTAGTTTTTGTAGATGAAGTACTGGTTTAATTCCAGGCTTGATGACTAAGCATTTAGCTGATTAGCATTTTCGGATGGCTTGAATGTTTTTTGCATTTTAAAGATATTTATCTATTGTTATTTTTTAACTTTTTAACAAATCTGGAAGAAGCAGGGGCGGATTAATGCTCAGGCTGGCCTAGGGTCCCCATGTGTGCAGGGGCCCCGGATTGACCAGACTATTTCAAATTATTTAAAATTACTTTTTAAATGGACCCCTATTGGGCCATGAGAAACATATTTAACAAATTGTTGTGCAGTATGTCACGTATTGTCAGTGACGGGCTGTGGAATATTTGTAGCACGCTACTGCACATGGCACTAAATTACTTATTATTTGGTAAAGCATAATGAGTAAGGGGGAGCCCCACGCAAACAGTAGCCTAGGGGCCCATAACATAATCCACCACTGACCAGAAGACAGTTTCCAGTATGCTAATGCTGTATCTATTGCAGCATTCAGTCCATAAAGATTAACATTAAGGTAAACATTACATCATATTATCAAGTTACCCCTGTGAAAAGAATCATTTAGACTAATATACTGTACTGCAGGCTTATGCTGTAAATCCGACTAAGTCAACTGAACATTCAGTTTTTTTTTTGTTTGTTTTTTTGGACGGATCTAAACTGTACCACTACGTAAGCTTTCATTCAGATACTGTACTAGTATTAGCATTTTTGTTAACTGTACGACTGAAACTATGATTCTAATTCTGATCATAGTGTTCACACTTCACCAGTTATGTTGAAATAATCATAGCACAATTAGCAACTTTCTTGTTAAAGTACATGTTTAAACATGGCCTGTTAGCTTGCTCATATCGCAATATTTGCATTTATATCACCCACTCTTGCACCAAGGTCATATCCTACCATAGTATTTTTTTTTTTGCCACTGCCATACTGATGACACTCACCTCATCTCCTTGTTTCCTCCTTCATGCATCTCAGCGTGTCTGTCAGACATCTCATCACGGATGGCAGCTCATCACCTGAAAATGAAATCTCAGCTAGACCAGGCCGCTGTACTGGAGATGCATCCAAATGTCAAGATCTTGTCAACTCCCTGGAGAACTCTCGGTGGTTCACGCCACCATGAAAACACACGCAACCTTGGTGTACCGTATTTCAGGACTATCCTTCTCTCCTTCTCTCGTGAACCTGAATAGGTCATGTGAGTTTGTTGTTTATAACATCAGAAGGATATGGCTAATTTTCTACAAATGGATAATTCATTCCAGTCTCAAAATGCATGTCAAGCAGTAAATAGGAACTAATCATGTAGATCACAAGATTGTTCTTTTAAAGTGTTTAAGAGAGTTATGTGGATTTGTCCAACAGGAAATGGTCGAGGAGGTGGATGGAAGCATGAGTAATTAATTAAGGATGGTAAAAACCAGAACTATTAATGTCAACTATAAATATGAGTCAATCCCCAAAACATGTTTACAGCCTGGTACAAAAGAAATGAACGTTTTTGGTCTAGATTTCCCTTTCATGACAACTGTATGGGGATTAATTTTCATGTCATCAATTAAAATTATATTGAGCCATAAATTATGCTTATTTAGGGATGTGGCCGATTTGTGTAATAGTGAATGAATTGACAGAGTTCAATCAAATGCAATGTAACATTAGTGTATAAATTAATGTAATCCACTTTAGCATTTTGCCTATGCTACAACTAAGCTAACTGAGGTCAGTACAGTAGTCATGTTCAAACCAACAGCCATTCTCGTATTGGTCCACCCATTTGCCCATTCATGAAGTTAACTAGGGTTTAGGCAGAGTCAGATCCTGCCAAGATGGTGGCGACCAGAGGTCCTACAGTTGAAACTGCTCTTCAGAAAACCTATGGGTGATGTCACGCAGGATTTGTCCAGTATATGCATGCAGATAAGACATAACGAGACATGAATGAGATTGATTAGCGAGGGACGTGATGTGCTGGGGTGATATGTAATGTACAGTACAGTAGTTCTGCGCCCTGTGGCACTAGCATGTCTAATGTCTCTAATGTCCTCTGATGTTATTGTTATCTGAAAGGAGTCTCCAGTGGCAGATTTTTGTTAACAGTGAAAGGTAAAGTTATAACTTTAAACAAGGTTTTGAGGTTTCTCGGTAACATAAGTTGCCCTTCTTATTATTCAGGAGAGAAAAAGAAAGAGGGAATGGTCATGTGTAGCTGCTATAACATAAGCTAGAACAGGAACCAATTATTACTGTAAATGGTAAAAATGTACAATCTGCTATATTCTAATAAGAAACCATATTTTTCCAAACTGTTCTGATGTAACTGATTAACAGTATACTGGAAAAATCTCTAATATTAGATTAAGTCTGCTTTATCACACCACGCCATCATTGATTATTTTCCTCCATCACTACAGCCCCTTAAGTATTTACTTGACATTTTATCCGAGGTCCCAGACAGGAACATGGTGTGATATCCTGTACACCAAGCTTTTCTATATATTTTTGAGTACACGTTTAAATAAAGTTGTGATCGACTCGCATCTAACCCCAGTTTGTGCACCTTTTCATTTCTTTTTTTTTCTTCTTCTTCTAAATGGATGTCAATTTCAAAACAGCCGTACCTCAGAGAAGCATGCAGTCTGAACAACACATGGAAGGTCGGGGTTGATTTTTCCATCGCCCTCGCCGCGACCTGCTTTGTCTGTGTGCGTGACCTGCAGGTAATAGCCTGACCTGAACTGACGAGAAGTTTAGAGAGATGGATTAAAATTTCATATCTACAACCAGTGGCCTCAAAAGCAGACTTCCATTATTCGGCATTGCCGTGGCCTCCAGCACCACACAATGCTTTTTTTTTCCCTCTTTCAATCGTTGGATCATCCACTTATACCTTTATTCTTTTGTTTCTGCTTTAAAAATGGATAAATATTTAATGTCAATGTGAAGACCTATTTTCTGGTGTTTTTTTTCATGCATGTATTAATTAACATGGCAAAAAAATTCACTCCTTAGGCAAAAGTTGTGCATGTTGCTGCAAATGGTAAATAACATGAAAAGTAGAATTTTCACATGTCCTACATGTCACTGAAAAAAACAACAATGGAAGAAACATGAATTATTCATGTGCCTTTGGGTGTCTACTCATGTGAACCATAAAGAAATTCGTGGGGTTTTTTTTATGCACTCTAGAGATTTATTTTTTATTTTTTATATGAATAAAGGTCCTTCAGTTGTAAAAGGCCAGCGTAGTCCATCTGAAACTAAACCTCTTTCATTTCTGGAAGCATTTTCACAAAGCAGCTTGATATTGCATAGAAATACCAGGCCGCCATGCCAATAAAAAGCGCTCGACGGCAACGCAAGAGGAAAATATGGCAGATCCATCCTGTAGCCCCAAAGGGGGCCGCGTCACTCCCTGATGCTGAAGAGACGTGACAGATCTGCAGGCGTGTCGCCGGGTATATTCGGTCGTGGCGACTAGAAGGTACTACAGTGTGTCAGAGAGCAACGCGTTACCTCAAACAGTCACTCAGCTTCTGAGACCTAGAACGTTCCATCAAAAGGCGATCCGCAGGGACGGGGCTGAACGGAAACGACCGAAGCTGTGAATTACTGCGTGCAATTCAATAAAGGCACGAGAGAAAAGTACAAGAGAAAGAAAGAGAGAGAGAAAGACAGGGTTCTGTGTTCAATTTGATGGCTTGCCAAGAGTTCTCTCGTGGCTTTGCTCTTTATGCAGAGTCATAAGCGTGATTTTTTATTTCTTTTTTTTCCCGCTGTGAACATTTCCCAGAACGGCGTTTTCTCTTCTCAGCTGCCATTGTTTCATCAGGCCTTGTTTCTTCCTGTAAACGTTCTGTTCCGTTCACTGTGTTCCTTGATTATTAGCAGCATAGACTCGCTCTGGTGTGAAGATGCTCCTGATATTGCAGAACTATTTATTGTAACTTTGTTATATTGTATATTGATTTTGTTCAACATCACATAAAAGAAGGAATGAACGATGGTGCTGTTTTTAACATCATTAAGTGCTACAAGCATGGGACCATTTTAAATATAAAGTTATTAAAAACAAACAAACAATATAATACAATTCTTTCTTTTTTATGTCAAAATGAGTTATATCCATGATTAGTAAAATTATATATTTAATATTATATTTTGGTCCTCCTGTAATAAAACAACTTAACTGTACATCACCTAAAAGACATCAGCATCAGCATTCAGCATCACCAGTATACTAATCATCTGTCAACATCTGCATCTGTTTCCTACTGGGTCATGACTAAGTAGAATGGTTTTAATGCTTAAATGATTCATACGTCACTGTGTGGCTTAACCAAAATAATAATAATAATAATAATAATAATAATTCCCCTGAATGGGACCAGACAAGAACTTGCCAAATGAAATCCTTTCCATTCCTCAAGACTAGAATAAATATAAGAAAGTCTGATTCTTTAGCTCTGCTAGCAAAATTTGAAGAAGTAAGTGGGTGGGGTCAAGAGTTCAGGGTCAATAGTTAAATAAAAGTGTTTTTAAGTGAGATGTACAGTACTGTATATCACTGTATGATTTTAAATACATTTATATCATGGTTTATTCTGTCTAATCATGAAGAGCCATTACACATTACAATATCAACAAAATTATAAGCAATATTCGTGACGCTTTAAATAAAATTATTCAAGTGGTACTTATAAATTATAAACACATTCTTCATAACACATTAACATGCCATCATATGGGATGGCATATGCACAATCTCAGATCAATTAAAGTGATTCTAGCCAATCATTGGTGTCTCACGCAAGAGGAAAGGGTGGATAGCGCTTTACTCAGTGTTTTTCACGACGTTATCAACATGGCGTGAGCAGCAGTTTAAAAATATGCGGTCGGCAAACTTCAGCTGTCACGGAGAAAGCACATAACGACCTTCGCTTACCCCTCAGATAATAGTTGCACCTTGATGGGTAGTGTTCGTAACACTGTCATAACACATGGGAAATGTTTCTGAATGGAGTTCCTAATGTATTTATATCTCATTGTTAAAAATGTACATGTGGTGTAGTAACACATTTCCATCAAGAGTTTGTCATGAATGAGTCTGCTTATATTAAAGATATATTAGATTATTAGTTAGATATAAGATTATATTAGATATAAGTGTTTATAATACATTATGAACTGTATTTGTGAGCTGTATATGAAGAAAGACGTTCAAAACCAATTCTCTTCATAAACTGCGTTATGAAAGCTTTGACATGTGACGAACACGTGTTCATAGTTCACTATTCTATAGCTTTGATCAAAAGATCTGTCAAATGCTTTATAATTACTAAAGCGTGTGATAACAAGCAAACCTAATATACTGTATCTATGTAAAACCTTTATATTTAAAAAACCCTGGAACAGATGGCTGTCGCACACAGTCCCCGTCTGACCCACTGGCCTACATCTGTCCTGCTTCAGGAAATGTCACTGTCACAGGAAATCAGACTCCGTCACATGGCAGCGCTAACCAGCCTAGCCACTATCTGCTAGGCTATGCTACGTCAGGCTATGCCTAAGCGTATGAGGCACGCGCTCACTCATGTCTGCTGTCTGGAGAATCTGGAGTATTGAGCGCAAGCGAAGGATGTGAACTTGAAGACGAAAGGGAACGTTAGTCAGTGTTCTGGCTTGAGGGAATGCGTCCCACAATTACACGTGCTACAAGTTGGGGAAGTGTGGCGTGAGTCTGGCAGAGCTCACGCTCCGAGAGAATGTGTCAGTGTGATAAGGCGTCACAACAATGCCGGAGCCGCTAATCCAGTCGTCCCCCCAGGCTCCGCTCCAACTTCTGGCCTTTGATGCGTGGAAAATGCCGAGCTGTTCCGTCTTTGCTTTGTGCCTCTCCCTCGATGTCAACATACAGTAAATCTTCTCACTTTCTGCAGTGTTTCTCAAATTCATGTTTAACACCCCCTCTCTCTCTCGCGCTTTCTCTCTCACGTCATTTCTTAGCAGGTCAAAATCCCGCCTGAGCTCAACTGAGCTACTCCTACATTTCATTTAAGCAGCACTTTTTTTTTACTTTTAACTCGAGTGTTTCATTTTGTTCTTAAGCTAATGCCTCAGAGTTTTTTGTTTTTTTTTTCCCAAACACCTTTACCAGCTCGCTCTCTTAATCTCCTGTTAGTCTCTCGGGTTTCTTTTCGTAAATTCATAACCACACTCAGCAGGTTTCTCTGCACCGGCGTGTTCCGAGTTGCAGGTTTTGCAGAGCCATGTGCCATGTTGATCAAAGTCCCAGCGTGAACTTGGAAGTCGAAACCTGTCAGTGTGAGAGATCAGTAGCGTCATACTTAAGGATGCATCGCTAGCAATGTTTTTTGGTACATTTCTGATTTCCGGTACTGGTTGAAACTTGAGACTGTAGAGATCCTGCGTGTGAAGTGAGACTCGATGTAAAACCAAACCAGATGCTGTTTTGTCTGACACTCTGTCTGTGAAGTTTTACAGTGACAGACAATTGACAATTGTTGTGCATTGGATTATCACGACATAAAAGTTCAAAAAGCTTGTAGACCGTTTTATTCGTTTCCCACAGACTAAAAGAATAGAGATTTGATCTAATCAGCCGTCCAGAAGGGAGACGAGGGCTCACTCGTTTTGGTGAGCACTTGCACTTGTATAGTAACCATTAGCATGTTCAGTAAATTTAACACACTGAATATCCCCAATATGTGATATACTTGTGTTAGGGGCACTGGTGGCTCAGTGGTAGGTGTTTTTCCTGGTATTCGGAAGGCCCGGGTTCGATTTCCAGCCACTGGATGCAGTTCCGGTCCCAAGCCCAGATAAAATGGGAGGGTTGCATCAGGAAGGGCATCTGGTGTAAAACCTGTGCCAAGCTTGGCACCACTTGGTGGCCACTTGCCGGGAGCAGCCTAAAGACAACAACAACAACAACAACTTGTGATATACTTGTGTTATGTTTGCAGGTTTGGAGTAGATGCAGGGGAGAAACTGAGCCGGGTTTGTTTTGTTTTCACTAGCATAATCAAGCTTCTTATGGTAAATCACTTAGCATTTGTTATATTTTTTTATGTTCAATTACTGCTTCCTTAAATCTTAAATTAGGCAGTTGTTTCCCTTCTCTCTCTCTTTTTCTTTTTAATTGCACCTGTTTTATAATATGCACTAAATCGCCCGTCATACTCTGATGAAAATCATGAATTTCCCACTGCATTATAAAAATGTCAAAGGACGCAATGGGATTGGGGATAAAATGGAAAAGAATGTGCATTTTTCATTAAGTTTTTACTACATAATTGCCGCATCCCTGTCAGGTTCTTATCGTGTTGTCGCTAGTTTCCTATCACGCACATGATCACATGCTCACCAAGGTGAATGAGATTGAAGTTATTACTACGTTCTCAATGCATCCAGTCCTGGTATTTGTATAACAATGTGATGGTGTAAGGAATTGAATACAATATTTACACTAAATTCTCTGAACGTGACATAGACACACTGATAACCTGCTGTACGTGCGTCGTAAACGTGGTAAGCACCAGAATAATGTGTACGAGCCTGAAGAGGGCGCTGTGAGAACTCTCTCATTGATGTAGCGACAATGCAGTGACATCCCAATGACGGCTCAGTCAGAACGGCATGCAATCTCTCCCGTCTGCGCCATGCTTTTAGTACGTCACTGAAGTCCCTAAGAAGTGTTAGTCACGCTGTGAACTGGTCGATAATGTTGTTACTACTTTCTCGTTAAGTTCATCCTGTGTCCTCAACAGGATTTTTTGCACAATGCCCAAAAAAAGCATGGCAGCTCAACGTCAAGGGAGACAAAACTACATCCTTATCACTTTCTACTGCCATTCACCCAATGTTTTGTGTACAGGAACAGGGCTCAGTGTGACGGCCCGGCTAAAAAACGCCAGTGCACAGAGACCTCAGTCACTTGTGACATGTGGATGGTGAGTTCAGGTGATAAACAGGTCAGAAACTGGTGTGTTTAATAACAGAATATAAATGTTGTTAATATTCTGCCTAAACAACATTTCGATTTTACTAAATGACAGTTTAACATTAAATCATACCTGAAGAGAAAGCTGTAAATATCACCATATCGTAAATCTAACGGTGCGCTGCCCCCGAAAGAGTTGTAAAGACCAGCTGGAGCCTGATAAAAATCTGTAATATCCAAAAAGACTGAAGTTTTCCAACATGCACCGTTATCTGGTCTCTTATCACACATTCAGCAAAACCCCTGGGGGTAAATTTAACCAGCTATTCATCATTATTAGGCTTGGAGGGGTATTATCCATGGGAGATCTCAAGAGCTTTATCCTGATACTAATACCCTCATCTTTAGTATTTAATCAAATCATGTTAAGTTTAAGGTTCAGCAAGTTGCTAGGTTTAAGAAGAATCAATCCACACCAACAACTTGGCACAGGTTTTACGCCGGATGCCCTTCTTGGCGCAACCCTCCATTCTATCCGGACTGGGGACCGGCACTGCATGCAGTAGCTTTGTAGTACTGTATGGGGTGTGAAAACCCACTGATGGCAGGACTCGAACCCATGTCCTCAAATCCCCAAACCAACAACCTAGAGCCTTAGCCACCTGAACTACTGTAACACTCCCACAACTTTAAGATGATGTAAAAGAACAAGAATCGTTGCTTGTTGTGTCCGCCGCACTTCCATACACTTACTGGATGATGTTCTAACCGGAAGACACGAAAAAACACAAGCACGCATGATGTCTGAAGATTTCTGTTTATTATCAGCAAAGACAGCATATTCAAGCAATAGGCTCCCGTGTCCCATACATTAAAAGAATCAGTCATTAGCATGTACAGTAAGTCATAGAGAGACCCGTAGACAGACAGATAATAGGAAATACATTTGTATTTTCCAGTTAAACAAAAGGATTCCAGCGGACATGACTAATTTGCATGTACAGTATATTTATCTGGATAGTAGTGTTACCGTATAAGGAATCAGAAAGTTCAACGAGATTTTTATGGGCATACAGGCATGGGAAAGTTTGCATCATACTATAAAACCTTACACCTTAAAAATCATAAAACCTTACATTAACCTTAAGTTAATGCTGTTCATTCTGATAAATTCCACCTTGATTCGTGAATGTATTCTATAGACGGTGGTGAATGAGCAGGGAAAGATAATGTGTGGGTGTGTATGTCAGTTTCTCTTCACACTTTCTTTAATGGTCTGTGTTTAAAAATGCATTTGATGTGACAGCATATGCTGGGCTTAAGCAAAGAAAAATTAGCAGCAAGTCAGTTTCCCCTGCAGCGTTATCTTTATCAGTTATCATGCTAACTTTGTTTCCTGGAGGGTTTTTCGTTGCTCTAGTTGGCTAGTTACAGCAGCTAGCCAGTTCTCTTGGCAAAACTTAACTAGCGATTTAAATATACAACTTTTTAGATTTCTAATTACTCACATGCCTCACCAAATTTGGGAAACAAAACAACCCCTTCATTACGCTTCTTAGTCCTTATATGGTAATACTTCCTCAGACTCGCTGAAACCTTTTTGTCTCCCTGGAACATGTTAATGTGCTAAATATCGCCTGTCAGTCTCCAGGTCTCTGTATGACTTCCTGTCCTCGTTGTCCCCAGAATACGTATAACGATATTTGTTCTTTTCATGTATGAGACATATGTGACACTGGACAAAAGCTTAAATATCTCCTTTAATCAGTAAGCAGAGATTATCATCTGCACGCTGTGTGGTTTCTCTCCCAGCCGGTAACGTGTACCAAGACGTGGTGGACACATCAAGCAATTATTTCTCTTTCTCTTTCTTCTTGCCACTCTTCCATAAAGTCCAGATTTGTGCCGCGCACAACTAATAGTAGTCCTGTGGACAGGTTCTCCCACCTGAGCTGTGGATCTCTGCGGCTCCTCCAGAGTGACCATGGGCCTCTTGGCTGCTTCTCTGATTCATGCTCTCCTCACTGGGCCTGTCGGTTTACTGTAGGTGGACGGTCTTGGTAGGTTTGCAGTTGTGCCATACTCTTTCCATTTTCGGATGATGGATTTGAACAGCGCTCCGTGAGGTGGTCAAAGCTTGGGAGATATTTTTTTTTATAACCTAACCCTGCTTTAAACCTCTCCACAACTTTATGTCTGGTGTGTTCCTTGGGCTTCATGAATGATGCTGTTTGTTCACTAAGATTCTCTAACAAACCTTTAGCTTTACACCTTTCAGCTGTATAGTTTAAATTACACACAGAAGGACTCTATTTTCTAATTAGGTGACTTCCAATGGCAATTGGTTCCACTGGATTTTAGTTAGGGGTGTTAGAGTAAAGGGGACAGAATACAAATGGTCTGTACGCCACACTTTTCATAGTTTTATTTGTAAATTATGTGCCACTTTGTGTTTCTCTATCACATAAAATCCTAATAAAATACATTTACATTTGTGGTTGTAATGTGACAAAAAATGGAAAAGTTCTAGGGGTATGAATACTTTTGCAGGGCACTTTACCTATGAATTAAAATCTAGAACGGGGCAATAACGAGTTGTGGAATCAGATTTTCCTGTAAGCATTAGTTTTATCAATTAGCTTGCTAGTTTCCCGTCGGCTGTATAAAATGTTCCTTTGCACCTTGAAAAGTTACTAGCTACACAAATTAACATTTTAGTTCTTATTATGTAACATTACGAGTTGTTTAAATAATTATACGCTTGATTAGTTTGCATGGTAACTGTTAGGAAAGTTAGCTAGCCAGATTTTCCTGCTAGTCAAGTATTTACCTTGCAAAATTAGTTTGTTTAATCATTTTCAATCTGTGGGCGAAAAAAAAAATCCCTTTTTAATTCCGTCATTTTAACATAAAGAAATATAATATAGATTTTTTTTTTTTTTTAAATCTATGAGGGGTCACTTTCTTCCAGAGCTTAGGTGGTACAGTAACTTGTGTACCGTGTCCACTGCTACCTGTTCCGGGCACAGATAAGTACATCCAGGCTAAAAACGACTGCTATTTACATTGACCTTGTATCCGAACAAGACTTATTTAAGTAAAAAAAATTCACTGAAGTATATGCTATGCATCTCCAGTAGTATTCCGAGCAAGATAAAACAAAAAAAGAAAGAAAAGAAAAAAAATTCTATCATTTGTGTGGGGCCCAGAGGGCCCGGGCGATAAAGGGCCCCTAAACACGATACTCAGACATGTGCAAAAGTGTTGCTAAATACCATCTGCTCAGGCTGATTTATCAGGAGACCACAGAGAGCCGGGAAGCGTATTAGCAATGCAAACACGGGCCAAGGATCAGGCAAAGTACAAGAGAAAGGACATGCCGCATGATAGTCATAATAAATTTGACTCAGGTAACGGATCTCATGGGGCCCAGCCCCCGGTAATGCACAAGAACCACAGTGCGATGCAGAGGAAGGCATTTATCACCAATTTTCTCTCTGCAGGGTTTTCGGAGTAAACATGCTTTTATGCATGGAACTGTTTCATTTGCGGGTTTACGTGGTGCGAATACACGAGGACGAGCGTCTGCCTCGCTGCATGATAGATTTAGATCTGATTAGATCCCATGCTTCTTTATGTGTTTCATCCAATTTTGTAAAAAAAAAAATTCGTTTTGCGATTATTAATATATGTGTTAATGAAGTGCATGTGGATTTCGATAATTATTTAAAGTCCTCCTTTCAACATTTTTATTGGTTTTAACCAGCACATTTTTTTTGTACAATGGAAAACTGTACATTTTTGCTAAATTATTATAACATTTCTATAAGCAGTGAAGCGTGGTCGTTTGAGCACAGTGCTGTAGGTTGGCTTTGATCTTTTGGTTGTGCCATATTTTTTTTTTTTCTTTAATAATGTATTTAGTTATATTTTATTATTCAGGATGTTCAAAATTTCGGATATTGACATATTCTATTCTAAAATCTTTATTGTATTTCAAAAACTTTTAATAATTCGTTCATTAGGCTACAAGTTAATTTTATGTGCTTTTGTTTATATTGTTAAGTTTGTATGTTTTAGTCCCTTCCAGTCACTGATTTATTCCCTAAAGTGTGTACAGTACCTGTTCTATCTCCCTCCGTCCCTCAATTTGGCTTTATTTACTGTACCCTCATGTTAATTCCTTTGCCTGGTCATGAAGTCCAATGTTATTGCACATTTTTGAGTCTGGATTTATTAACATATTTCTTTATTACAAAATGTGGGGTGTTCAAGTCAAACCGGCACTTTTGATTGCTCAGAACACAGTTTTAAGAATAAAATCTCCCTTTATTCCTCTATATAATCCCCTGGTACACTAACGCACTCATTCCAGTGTTTCACTAGTGCTTGGACACCATCAAGGTAGAGAGTTTTCTCAGTACTCCGGAGCCGTGATCAGAGTGCCTGCTTCACACCTAAAACCCTGGCCTCCAAGGAACTCCTTTATTGCCCCAAACATGTGGAAATGTCTTGGATTGAGATCAGGTTTGTACGAGTGATGTGGCAATAACTACCAGCCGAGTTCCCGCAACATGCAAGTGGTGTTGGTGAAATTTCGTCACACATCCCGGTTTGACCCCTAATAGATTACACCTGCTTGACTTTGCCCGCTTGTTTAACTTGAGTGAAGTAATTAAAGCTGTCCTTCAACTTGTATTTATTTAAACGAGAGTTTGCATGAAATATTTTGAGCTACTTCAGGCACTATTCTACTTATAAGCGTCATGAAAAATAGCGTTTGAGGCTGTCGCTCGACTCTGTAATTATTTTTTTTCCTCCCGTATTCAATTTCACAGCATGCTTTGATACCGTGGCCCCTATTTCGACCGGATCTGTTTTAGTAACATCATCTCTGATTATATTCCCCTGCACCGATTCATGTCATGTTAATTGAAGCCACAGAGTCGAGTGACGAGATAAGAACACTTTCGAAACATCACATAGAAACTTGACAACAAGTCGGCGCCGGGTATGGTTTGACAGCACTGGCGATGGCAACATTCTGCTGGAGTTTTGCTGATAAACGACTATATTATAGTCTCCTTGGAGATACCACGTGCAGGTATTTCAGTAATACACGCTGAGAGCGGAACTGTGAGAAGCGTAGTTCATTAACTGCTAGACGTTGGGTGATCTGACATGCAGCATGCGCTCGGTAAATTAGTGTCAAACCAGTGCGTCGAGCCAGATCACCGTAATGCTGACAAGTTTAAGTAGCTGTGAGAGTCAGGAATCGAGTGCACACGCAATTATTCCTGTCCGTATCGATCGGTGTGGATGAGTATGACCGTGAAGGTGTGCGCTGATAGATGGATGTTGCTTAAACACGTAATTATAGTGATAGGATGTTGTAGAAGATGTCAAACTCTGAGGAAATAACATGTTAATAACCCTTAGGCTACTTTAGTTAATTATACCATAATACCTCGAATCTGATTGGTCAAGAACTATTGATTATTTATTATAATTAGGGGTCTGTGTACTCAGTAATGTCTACTGAAACAAAAATGAAACTAAAGACAGAATGCATAAAAAAATACATAAAAATGACAAAAATTCTAACAATCTTGTGCCAGTACAAGTGCAAATTTATTTTATTATAAACCCGAAAGGTCATTTTTATTATATTGGAAATAACAAGCTTTCCGGGTGACTGATTGACAGATGGGCGATTATATGTGACAGCTGAACAAAAGCCACTGTACTTTTTCGAAGTCTGACCCCCTGCCAGGCAGCAGCCAGCCATAAAATGTGCAATTACAGCCATTTTAAATATCTCCATGTGACTTTTTTCCCCACTTTGTTTTATATTTCAATTTTTCTGTCAGTTTAAATTCCTATACTTTCTTCCTAAAAAACATATACGGAAACAACATATATGGACAATTTGACCGCAAACTGCAAACACTCAATCTGGCACAAAAAGTTGTCTGTAACAAAACTTTTAATGTGAAAACTGCAACATGTTCTTCTTACAAAAGCTTTGATTTTTACACCTTTTTGGCAAAACAAGACAAGTGAACAAATGTGAACCGTGACAAATCCACGTTGAGAGGATTGAGTTCTCTTTTTCAGGCAAGTGAGCATTGAAGGGGAAACTACTGGCTGGGCAAAATGTACATGAATTAAATATTTCAAGACTTTGGGGAAATATTTTTAAAAAATGATAATGTGACTGCAGTTTCCCCAGCAGTCATGGACTTCCATGATAACTATGATGGATTTTCATGCATCATCAACTACTGAAGTAGGAGAGCAGGAGGCTGATCTTGCATCGGAAACTGAAGTTTTTTGTTTATTGTTATAGTTATATACGGGTGTTGTTCAAGTCAACCTGGGACTTGTGATAAAATTTCTAGTAAATGAAGGAGTAAAAATAATCAACTTGGCCTCTTAGCCACAGTAAAGCATTTGAATGGTACAAATGTTTTAAAGAAGTCTATACGTCCATAAATGACGATCCCAACCGAAGTGACTCAGAGACCACTGCAGTTGTTCCCATGAACATTCAGAGAGTAGGACTACTGGCATCCTACTGATCCTTAAAAATCGTGGAACATCGCTTTGTGTGAACTGTACACACAATCACTCACCAACACCACTTGCACATTACAGGAACTCGACTGGGGGTTATTGCCACGT
>JAOVVB010000023.1:15965147-15980104 GCA_028570985.1 Heterobranchus longifilis | reverse complement strand
CTTAAATAATTCTTTTGATTGTGTAAAGCTGCTTTGGGACAATGCCAATTGTTAAAAGCGCTATACAAATAAAATAGTGTAACAAGGGATTATATGGAGAGATAAAGGGAGTTTTTACTCTCAGAACATCAAAATTACTGGTTTGAGTTGCATCGCTTTGACTTTGACACCGCTGATACTTTTTTCCTTGTATCAATCTGCACTATTGACGCGTTATGAAAACACAACCAACTTATGGGTCTGTTTTTCTAGTGTTGATACAAAAAATAGCGTTCCACTAGTGCAGAATTCCTCACATCACAATCCGAGCAAGCATCTGAAGGATGTCCTGGACAAACCAGTCAGATCCTTGGAGTCTCCACCTTGAAACTTAGAGGACTTTAAGGATCTGGCCTCTATATACCAGAACCTTACACTTTCTAAGGTCTCGTAGAGTTCATGTATTGACGGTTTGGAGCTGTTTTGGAACTACACAATATTAAGCAGGTGGTTTTAATGTTATGGCTGGTCATATTTTTGGGGGATTCTGAGATGTGTTCTATAAACACCCACTTTGCATCACCTTTTTAGCACATCAAGTATTGATAAAGAAACATCTACAATCTGTTTTAAACATCTGAACTGTGTGACTGTGAAACAGCAAAACCACTAGGTGAAGGTGAGGCTTTTGTGTGTGTATGTGTGTGTGTGTCTGTAACAGTATGTGAACTGTAATTACAGGGATGATGGAGAAATGGGCGACTCGTGTCGCCGGCTCTGATTACGATCACGGGGGGTCACTAGTCTGGGCCGGAGTGCACCTTCATCCCCAGCCCACGCTTCATTATGGCTCAGTGGCTGCTTTAAGCGCCACGGGGAGTGTAATCAGCATGCTAATGAAACCTTGGAACAGAGGGACAAGGTGACCATGTGTCCTCTAGCACAGACACACACACACATCTGATTATATGAAGTTGCTCGGGGTATTTTAAATTCAGCTTCAATGGGAGACTTCAGGCAAAAAAATAATAAAATAAATGCAAAAGGGTAATAATAAAGATGCATTTTGCTCAGGATGGTGAAAGAAACGGTGCCATGAGAAGATATTAGTTATTTTGTTTTCCGTTTTGTTAATTTGGTTTTGAATTTGTTATTTTGTTTTGGGTTTTGTTAATTTGTTTTGCACTTCAGGGCCACCGTACATGAGTAATCGGTGAAAGATTTAAGGCAGAGTGTTAGAGACGCACTACTGTACAGTATGTTTCAGTAATACACTAACTGTCAATCACAACCGTAACTATGCTACGCCTACTTGTTTAAATCATCAAGATTTAGTAATTGTCTCAAATTCTTCTTATCTAACAGGACTGGAGTACAATCTGGTCTGCCCTTGTAACCCACCAGTGCTTTTCTTTTCACAGAATTTCTAAGGAGTGGTTATTAAAGTCCAGGTTAACCCAATAAGGCCATTCGCGTGAGATGTCGAGGTTCTGCTGCTCATTGATGAAGACTACAAAGCACAAATGTTACAAATGTAAACAGAATTGCGTTTTGGCATGAGTTCAAAAAAAAAAAAATCAGTGCTTCTATGTCCTGACATTTGGACTGCATTGAAATGAGAAATCAGAGAAATATAAGGCAGCCATCTACACATCAGATCATGTACATACATTATTATTGAAAATGTCAAGGAAAATGGCAGACCAGGAATATATATATACACATACATACATACACACACACATACACACTGTACTGTATATATGGGTATGAATCTGAGTCACTGTGACTGTAAAGGATACCATGACTGAAAGACACATCATTCTTTTTTTTTCTTTTTTTTGCCAAAGCAATCTGCAACAATCTGTGAGGAAAATAATGATGTGCCGACGAGCAACCCTTTTCAAAGAGAGCAATGTGCCTTATCACTGTCACTGCTTATCTCTTGAATGTAAAAGCTCTGAAAATTTCCCTGTACTGCTGTATAACCCCGTGACTGTTTATCTCTCATCTATGGCTTCAAAACACTGGGGGGAATAAGCATGTGCAAGGTGTCTTAAACTACGTTCCGGTCAGGTATAGATCACTGGGAGGCCATTCAGTATAAAACTAGATCTAGATGAGGGGCGTTATTTCTCCATCTGAGCCCCTGCTACACTAATGCACTTATCCCAGGGTTTCACTAGAGCTTATTAAACATCAAGGTAGAAAGTTTTCTCAGTATGTCAGAGCCGTGATTGACCTGCCTGCTTCACGTCTGAAGTGCTGGAGCGAGGTCAGCCAAGTTCCTGTAACGTGCAAGTGGTGTTGGTGAATGATTGTGAGTACGGTTCACTTAGACAGATGGGTTAAATTTTTTATTGAATTTTATTTCTTTTAAGGATCAGGTATTCCAGTTCAATGTTCTGAATGTTCACAGGAGCGACTGCAGTAGGCTACTGCGGCTAAGAATTGCATCACAGTACTGTGTTTGAAGTCTTCTGCAAATATTGATTGCCTTCATTAATATTTTAATCATTCCAAAAAAATAATTCTGCTTTGTTTGTTAGTCAGAAATGTGGTTTGGACAAGACTTTAAGTGGGTGGGAAATGGACCTCAGTCACTCATCGTCTGTACCATTTTATCCTGTATACAGGGTCACGAGGGGGCCTGGAGCCTATCCCCCACGAGGTGGGGTTACACCCTGGACGGGGTGCCAATCCATCACATGGCACAAAGACAAACACACTTATTCATATACTACGAGCAGTTTGGGAACGCCGGTTAGCCTAATCTGCATGTCTTTGGACTGTGGGTGGAAACCAGAGAATGTGGGGGAAACACACCAAGCATGGGGAGAACATGCAAACTCCACACACACACACACACACACACACACACACACAGACCCCGAGTTGGAGATCGAACCCAGACCCTGGAGGTGAAAAGGGCCCATAATATCCCAAAATTGTAAGGGATTTTTTTCAACCAGCAACTTCAGGTCTGAACAGCTTGAAAAATACACTTCCACAAAGGGCCATTCGGGAGCAGTTTATTTAAAGCTACAGACACTGACAAGACACGTGTTATAAAATGCGTGAAAGAGAAGGAAATCCAGGCATGCCAGAGTCGGATTACAGCTGGAACAGGAACAGTAACAGACATCTGTTTAAAGAGGAGCATAATATGTGAATTTTACATTTTGGTGGTAATGCATCGCATAAAATCAAAGGTTGGTTATTTGCTTTTTTTATGACTGCCGTAATTTCTTGTTTTTTTTTAAACAAATGCGTATTATATTTTGGTTAAAAAGAATAGAAATAAAAGTAACGAGATGAGGGGAAGTGAATGGCTGCTTAGTCCGGCTATAATGTAAATTTTGCTAACTTTATTCTCGGACGTTCCACAGCATTATTTTTTTTTAATTAATCAATTAATTAGAATTTTTAGCTAATTAAAACACATGAGAGAAGATGATTCTCCTCTTAGAGCTTGTTACCTTCTTTTCCTTCCACACACACACAGACACAGCAAGCTCCAGGTGAGAACTCACAGCTCCTTATTAGCGGTGTCGATGCGGCCAACGAGTCGATGCTTGTTATTTCTCGTCAGACCCTCAGGATTTTTCATAACACAAGGATCTGAAGTGTATTGATTTCAGACTTGGAATTTTATTTACTTTGATTTTATTTATTTTTTTATTTTATTAATGAAAAAAAAACTCTATATGCTATCATGGGAAAATAGCCACAGGGTGGCGTGATAAAAAAGTAACAATAACCGTATTGAAATAACTGTAACTTAAATGATAACAGCAAATATATCAGGCATGGTATTGATTAAAGAATGTCAAAGCATGCTTTTTATCTGTTTATAGCTATCTTACAATTGAGGAATAACCATAAAACAAATTAGCTCATGGTATGCCATAAATGTGTCAACTTTTTCTTTTCCATTACCTCGCTGACAATGGAGACTCCTTTAATAAACGTAAAAAGTTAACCTCCTAACAGAAGTGCATTCCCCACTATCATCTGGAGCTTGATTCCCGAATCATGGCAGCAGTAGCCAATCATGGCGCGTCTGTGAGTTCATACAAGCCGATACTGTATGGCGCTTTCCTAAAGGTGTTTTATGTCGCACCCTAATGGCTCATGAGCAGCAGTTTGTAAAGACGCGATCATCATACGCATTGAAGGAAGCATATTTTAGCCTTTCGTCATGTTGCTGATGGAAGAGTGGCCTAACTATACAGGTGGGAATTGGATATGACCAAATAATATCTGAAAAAAAATGAATGAAATCTTTATAATCAATGATTACGTGTTTTTTATTTTTACACCTTCCTGTGAACATGAGAACGAGTACATTAATATTAGCCTTCTACAAGAAACTAAATCAACGCCTTCTGACCATTCAGAATGGAGAACACAACTGCTCTATTGTTATAAGTTTGGATCCAGTAACTTGGAGAAAGCCCAAAATGCATCCCTGAGGAACACCAATGCTTTTTCTTTTGTTTGTTTTTTTTGTTTTGTTTTTAAAGAAAGAAAAAAAATCTGAATATTGCTTAATAGGGCAATTTTCTTGCTCTCCCAGGAATTTATTTTTGCTTTCTGGTTAGCTTTCAGTCATATATTTCTGTTTTGAAGTCTGAGAGAGAAATCCTAATTATTCTTAATTAACTGTGTCAATACACTTGGCGAGTTACCGTCAGTGATGGAGTTTCTCATTCCTCATCAGACCTGGAAAGTGCTGCATAAAGCATTACTTTTTTAAAATCAGAAAACACTCACTGGCCACTTTATTAGGAATATCCCTAGACATGGTTTTTCCTGCAATTTATTCAGCAAACACCTATTTATACTGTACTATTAGGGAATTTCGACTGATCCTGTCTCCAATTCAGGATCTGATTCCTGCTCATACCAGGACTGTAATCCAATGTGGTCTCATGATATTGTAGGTGTGGTTGGTCATGTTGTGAGATGCTTTTCTGCTCACCAGCATTTTTTTAAGTGACCTGAATCGAGTATGAGTCACGCAGTACCTGTGTAAACTCTAGAAAATGGTGTGCTCGAGGTTCTATAATACTTAAACTGGTATCAAACAAATTGACCAAGGTTGAGACGGAGTTTTCCCTCATTCTGATGTTATTTGAACATGAATCCTCTTGATCTGCTCATCAGATAACTGTATAAATAAATGACAAGTTAAGTATTTCCTGTGACACTCTTAGCACCTGAAGATCCTTTCGAAAGGACAATTTTGTGCTTTTGCACATTATTATATGAGGATGTAACTGAAATCATCTGAGAAACAATAGGAAAAAGCAGGTCTATTTTCACCAGCTTACTCTCCACATTAATAAGGCTCACAGGCACTCATCTGGGGCTTGTTTTTCTCTTTAATGAGAGAGATGCATGCTAAATTTATGGTCAAAGCAAACTGGCCTTTCTTAAATGAGCCCAAATAAACGGGTTCTACAACAAGGCTACACATTTTTTAAAACAATTTTAGGGTGAAGCCGTTTGTTTTACGTTGGATTTTAATGGCTACCCGTGGACTTGACTGTTTCATACTCCCTGATGTTTTTGTGTGCTTGAAAATATGAACGATACGTTACTATAAAATGTAATTTCTTTTAAAAAGAAAGAAAAAACTACATGCTACATTCAAAAGACAATATGTGAATTCTTGCTTTAAGTTTAATTGTGCTGTTATTTATCAAAGAAAAAACCTACTGTAAAACATTTTTTTTAAAGGAAGGAGTCTCCAATGTCAGCACATTATAACAATTGCACCTCAAGCTACAAATTTTATGATGAGATCCCGTTTCTCTCTAACATAACGAGATGTGCACATTTGTTTGATTGTCTTTTTAACATCAAGATTTTAACAACCTTAAAGAGAAGTAAAAACTAATAAAAAAAGTATGATGCTGTTTAATAACTAAAATATTGCAGATGTTAGTCAGTTGTTGTTGTATAAAAAATATTAAAAGAATAAAACACTTCAGAAATTGGTGTTATGGAAAAAAAAATCAGCTGGTTGTACCAGTTGATGAATTGATTAATTAATTAGCATTGCATGGATAATGGATATTTTAATAAACTGCTCTTAGGTTTGAATTATACTCATCATCATGTTTTGTTCTGGACAGGAACACGCTATGCTACATCAGCGCTATAATCAGTAGAGAATAAGCAGCGTGACTGCAGAAAGTCATCCTCTCCATTGGGATTCGACTAATTACTCATTTCCTCCATCGAGTAATTTTTTTAACATATACCCAGAATCCATTTACACAACTAACGAGCCAACTGGCTTATCCTACTCATACCCAAGCAATCACATTTTATTCTAGATAATTACATTTCTAAGAGTATAGATTCGACTGGAGGAGTTTAGATAATGACGTTATGAATCAGTCACATCTCTTATTTTAAATAAACACTGTGTCCTCAAAATCCCCTCTCTCACATAAATCATGCTATAAAGGCAACCCCCTCGATTCTGCTCTCGCTCATTTTGCAATTCATACAGAACCCACAAATTTAGCACTATGCCACCTCAGGGCATGGTCTCTACCACAACAGCATCACTATCTAGTGGGAAATGTACCAGTGATGGAAATATCATGCATACTATTGCTCTTAACTTTTAATAAGGGCAGGTGAATCTGTGTGTTAAGGTGCGATCCGTGCACAATCATCAAACATGTCTCCCCATTTCTCTCATTTTTGATGAGATGCTTAACTCAGCTGACTTTAAGTCCCGCCTTCCTGTTCTAGTATTGGCTTCTATTTCACAGATCTGGTGACCTAACCAATCAAGGGTGAAGCCAAATTCTTGCAACTAATCATAACAGATAAGCCGGAGTTTGTCAGAACAAAAAGTTATTTTTACATCTTACTGCATCCGTTAATGTTAGAATGTTGCTGTCTATTGCACACCCAAACACTTAAATATTTTTAATGTGATCAAAAAAATAAAAGCCTGGCCCTGCTGATCAGACTTAATCTCAGCTGATCCTTCAGTTCATGGTTCTTAAGGCACTACAGCTTTAGTGCTCATCAAGTGCGGTGGGTATGTCTTACTCTATATAAGATATACGTGATCTGATCTCCATATAATATATCTGTGGTCCAATCTACATTGTACATGATATCTGTGGTTCGATCGACTCTCTACAAGGTCTGTGGTCCGATCTACTCTCTACGAGGTATCTGTGGAACGATCTACTCTCTACGAGATATTTCTGGTCCGATTTACTCTCTACAAGATATCCGTAGTCCGATCTTCTCCATATAATATATCTGTGGTCCGATCTACTCTCTACGATATATCTGTGGTCCGATCTACTCTCTACAAGATACCGCCAGTCCGATCTACTCTCTACAAGATATCCGTGGTCTGATCTTCTCCATATAATATATCTGTGGTCTGATATACTCTCTATGAGATATCTGTGGTCCGATCTACAAGATATCTGTGGTCTGATCTTCCCCATATAATATATTTGTGGTTCGATCAACTTTCTACAAGATATCTGTGGTCCAATCTACAAGATATCTGTGGTCTAATCTTCTCCATATAATATATCTGTGGTCCGATATACTCTAAGATATCTGAGGTCTGATCTACAAGATATCTGTGGTCTGATCTACTCTATATAATATGTTAGTGATCCAATCTACTCTTTATAAGATAATGTAGTCCAATCTCCTCTTTATAATATATCAGTGGTCCAATCTACTCTCTACAAGATATCCGTGGTCCGATCTTCTCCATATAATATATTTGTGGTCTGATCTACTCTCTACGAGATATCTGTGGTCCAATCTACTCGCTACGAGATATCTGTGGTCCGATCTACAAGATATATGTGGTCTGATCTTCTCCATATAATATATCTGTGGTCTGATCTACTCTATATAATATGTCAGTGATCCAATCTACTCTTTATAATATGTCAGTGATCCAATCTACTCTTTATAAAATAATGTAGTCCAATCTACTCCTTATAATATAATGTAGTCCAATCTCCTCTTTATAATATATCAGTGGTCCAATCTACTGTCTTCGAGATATCTCTGGTCCGATCCACTCTGTACAAGATACCGCCGGTTTAATTTACTCTCTACAAGATATCCGTGGTCCGATCTTCTCCATATAATATATCTGTGGTCCGATCTACTCTCTAAGAGATATCTGTGGTCCGATCTACAAGATATCTGTGGTCTGATCTTCTCCATATAATATATCTGTGGAACAATCTACTCTCTACGAGATACCTGTGGTCCAATTTACTTTATATGTCAGTAATCCAATCTACTCTTTATAAGATAATGTAGTCCAATCTCCTCTTTATAATATATCAGTGGTCCGATCTACTGTCTATAAGATATCTGTGGTCCGGTTTACTCTATGTAAGACATCTGTTGTCTCTGTGTAACATAATGTAATATATGTAATATAATATAATCAGTGGTCTGATCTACTCTTTATGGGATATCTGTAGTCTGATCTTCTCTATATAACAGTTGTCTGATCTACACTATAAAAATATTAGTGGTCTGATCAACCCTATAAAAGAAATCAGTTGTCTGATCTACTCTATATAATATATTAGTGGTCTGATCTACTCTATTTAAAATATCTGTGGTCTAATATATGAGTATGTTAGCAGTTAGCTGTTTACTTTTGATGGTGGGATAAAGAAAAGATGTTTCTAAAGCTATATTATTAAAAGAGAAATTATGACACCAGTTGATGCATACATGCCAAAATGTAGATTTAATTAATTTAATTTCAGTTACCTAAACTAACTGCTGTTTTATAACCTTTCATATTATTTTATTCTTAATTAACATTTTTTTTTTATCTGGCCATGATTATTGCTGAAAATCTTTTATTATTATTGTTGTTATTAATTATTATTATTATTATTATTATTATTATTGATGTTTGTTCTAGTATATTTCAGAATTTAATCAAATTCTTGTGAATTAATTGCGTTTTTGATAACTCTAGTGAATAATCAGGAACCAAAAGACAGCCTTGGTGATAAAGTTAATAATATTGAATACAGTAATAATTAAATAAATGACACATTATTAAAAAATGATTATGAGAAATGATTATAATTATAGCAGAACTCAAATTACAACGTTTAGAAAAAAAATAATGTATAGAACCTCTCATCACGGGCGAGGAAAGAGAAAAAGAGAACGGATCCCGGGGCACACTGTGCGCAATTTCACTCTATTGTAAAAGGAAAAGTCATTTTCATTGGGCTTTTTTTCATTTGCGGTGACCGTGAGAGAGCGTTAATGATCGGTGACTGATTGACAGATCGGTGATTATACTCGGACATAAAACAAAAAGCCTGCTAGGCAACATTCAGACCTCAGACGTGCAATTATAGCCATTTCCTCTCACATCTCCATCTGACTTCTATGTTTTTAATGACAAATCTGACTCATGCTTCTTTCAATTCTACCTGACAGCAGACTCTCACAAATATTTTGCTGTTCAGCGCTGATGCTGCGTGTTGACACACACTAAGTATGTGTTTTAAGAGAAATCCACCTGCACTATCTGTAAACACATATTTTTTACCCAAACCTGATAGCAGCGTCATGTGTGCTCTGAGTTTAAACAGGCAATTTTATCATCTACTTTCAAATATCTCATTTTTAAGAAATTCATCCTGAAGTAAGTACTGTAGCATATTGTAGGAGTGCAAGTAAATAAATAAAAGAAAGGTTTTATCTGTACATTTGTCAGAAAACCCTTTTTCAATATCTTTACAGTACGTTTCATACACTGGAGGACCTGAAGCCAGTGTCAGAAACATTTCTGTCTGTCTGTCAAACCAGAATTTGCCGCAGGATCACGCAAAACTGTCTGGACAGAATTTAATGAAACTTTGCTGAACTTAATGAAACTTTGCTGTACTTAGATCTCTGACTGACGTTTAACCTGCACCATAAGTGAAATCAAAATGTTGAGTAAAAGCGAGCGAAGTTATGAACAGTTATGTGTCAGATTTAATAATCTACTTTAAAATAAGCTACTAATGCACAATTAAACAAACACCTGCACCAATAGATATTAATTATAAAAGCGAAACTGAATATTTTTACTGGGATTAGTTCATATTTTTCACTTTGGCTGAAATAACAGCGCTGAAGTGGTATTTAAGTGAATGGGGTTGTTTTTAAGACAAAACTTCATCTTTACCCGAGCTACTTGATTTCTCATCTGTGATTCACTCTCTCTGATTACTCTGATTACCGAACAGGGAGTGTATTTGGACACTGTATTCAGAGTATATTTGGCTGACAACTCAGTGTAAACAAGGCGTAAATTAAAAAAAAGAAATCTGATCAATCCATGAATTCGGTTGGTTTTGTTTCTCACGCTACACTGCCTGACCCCCCCAAAAAAAGTCATGTTTGGATTTAAATAAGCAAGTACTTAAGAGCCTTTGATTGGATAATTACTGCACTGATTAATGTGTTTCAGCTGCAACAATTTCACCCTAACTCATGCAGTGAGGAGCTTCTCATTACTTAAACAACCTTGTCAGGAGACATATCCCAATATCACAGCAAAGATGTTATTGTGTTTCAGAAAAGTCAAAGTATTGTCCTACATCAAGCAAAGAAAACAACTAGAGAGATTGAGCTGTAATTACTGGGATTGGGTTAAGAACTGTCTAACACGTTAGTAAAACATGGAAGGACGGTACTGACATTTGAAGAAGAAATGTAGTCATTTAATGAAAAGAGATCACTTGTAATGTTTAATAGTGAAAGTAAGAGCATTTCCATACCCACACACACACACACACACACACACACACACACACACACAGGATCGGGACTAAACAGCTGTGCGTCCAGATAAAAACCAGAGCTGGACTTTGGAGCAAAGTTCATGTGACCTGGTGAGTCCAAATTGAGCCTATTCTAGAGTGATGGGCGTGTCAGGGTATGGAGAGAAGCGATGCTCCCATCATGCATAGTGTCCACTGTACAAGCCTCTGGAGGCAGGGTTATGATCTGGGGTTGCTTCAGTTGCTCAGGTCTAGACTCATACTGTAAATACATGTCTTTGCTCTACTGTCAGATGTTGGTGCAAATCTTAAAGTAATAGGAATCAAAACGATTATTTCAGTGATGGAGCAGATAGCGACAGAACTTTCTCTTGTCCCCGGAAACCTCTACTTATGTACTTGGCTATTGTACACAGGAAAAAGAAACACCTTTTTTATTTACCTGAGTTTAAGTACGTTTTAATTTACATAATACTAAACAGATGCACCCATTTTCTTGGCACTGGTGCATGCTCGATGAGTAATCATGAGTTGCATTTAGAGGAAAAAAAAGAATAAAAAGAAAAAGCGAATAACCCCCGGGAGGTTAGCCGAATGCCACCAGGTGCGTCCCCCAGATTGCGGATTGAGGAACGACCTTCTGGAGATCAGCTGTAGAACGAGCAGACGAATAAGCAGTCACAGGAAAAAGACGAGCGAACAGAGTGCAGTGGATTCGTGGCTATGCACCAAGCTTTCTGTTAAATGCCACGTAAGCTCGATGCTCCCGCTGCAACATGGCGAGTGGTGTTCTGCCAGGAAAAACCGGCTCGCTTCTTAGAAACCATTTCAAGCATACAAAAATAAAAGATAAAGATGAAACACGTTGAACATGCTATAGGTTCAGATGTCGATCATATCACAGAAATGAGTCCTTGAAGTTCCAAACATGCAGCAAAGTACCGATGATGAGGCTTCACATGATGAGGCTCCACGTCCTGCTTTGGATCCGATGCCAAAAAGAAATGCAGTGAGGGTCGGGGTCAGCAGAACTGCTCTGACCTTTTGGGGTTCATTTGAAATAACATCGCAGAATTATTGTGTTATTTGTTTACAACATGGACGGTGGAGGCGGAAACACACACACACACACACACACACACACACACACTGTAATTACAGCGTTCCCTCCATTCTCTCTCTCTCACATACACACACATTTATAAAGATTAAACACAATTTGCTTTCTTATTGATTTTGTTTCTCTGCCATTGTGCTTTCGTGTGGGTTTACAGTCAACTCCGAAATTATTGGCACCCTTCCAGGGAATTGGCCTAAAGCCTTGAATAAGATAATCTCCCCATCTCTCTCTCTCTCTCTCGCTCTCTCGCTCTCGCTCTAGTGATTATCCTGATTGGACAGGTTCACCAATCAATGTCAGTACAAACTAGATAAATAATGAATTCAGTATTTAGTATTTACATGACCTATAAATGGAAATTAGATTTTTATTCATCTGTTTGTTTGATTTTAAACTTTATTTTTTTCCTTCAGGCTTTGGACATGAGTTGCACTTCTTAAATTCTGTACAAAGCGCATACTTAAACACAATTCTCGTCCGGCAGTTTAAAAGTCTGGATCTAACACAAAGAGAGCCGAGTTTGTCACAAATAATTAATGCAATTTGTTTTTGTTTCTGGCTGATATCAGCGCGAGTGAAGATCGAGGTTATGGTCTGATAGTGTTGAGTAACCAGAATAATATCCAGTTAAAATATCCAGTGGTGGCCAAAAGCATTGAGACAAAAGTAAATTCAATATTTTCAATAAGAAAATAATAACGAAAATCAAAATAATAAGAATAATTTGTTACTTTATGGGTGGCACAGTGGTGTAGTGGTTAGCACTGTCGTCTTGCATCTCTGGGGTCCGGCTTCAAATCCCCAAACTGGCATTCCCAAATTGCCCGTGGTGAATGTGAGTGTGTGTTTGGATGTGTGTGTGCCCTGCGATGGATTGACACCCCGTCCAGGGTGTACCCCGCCTCATGCCCCAAGTCTTCTGGGATAGGCTCCAGGCCCCCCGTGATCCTGTATAAAGAATAAAACGGTATAGACGATGAGTGAGTGGGTGAGTGAGAGTGTTATTTTATGCAGTGCAATTCCTACACAACAATCAATATTTAGTATGAACTCCTTTATGCTGGGTCCGGCTGGGCGCAGAGTCAAAAAGAGGTCTGCAGTACTCTGGTGTCGCTCGATCCACGCCTGCTTGATTGCTTCCTAAACATCTTATACAAGAAACGGTTTCTTGACTGCTCCTGGCTTCTACACCATTGTCTAACACTTATCTATGAGGTTTAGGTCTGGACACGACCCAGGCCATGGCTACAGAAGCTGAACAACACTGCCACATACTGTACAGTTGCCGAGTTTTTCACTAGTTTTTCCGTTCATTAGAACGACTCTTCAACCAGAACTAATGGCTGGAAGTAATTCATGACATCACCTGTTTCGTGCACAGGGAGAACTATAATACATGGCATATATTGTCTTAATAATTTGGCCACCGCGGTATCATTGGGGCTGTAAATACACTCCGAAATAATCTGCATAGTAAAGTGTTTTAAACGGATAGAAACTTGGAAGAGAAACTCCATAGATGTGATAACCTCAGTACATTCAGTTGGCCGCGTGACTTCATTTTATTGCCACATAACGTTGCTGAGTCTAGACCTGAGCGACTGAAGCAACCCCAGATCATAACGTTGTCTCCTACAGGCTTAGCATGACGGGTGCATCGCTTCATGCGCTTCCATTTTTACTATGAATTTATTTCACTTATTTAAATCCAAACAGCAACTTTTATTTTTTTAAAACAGTAGTGTATTATGCTAAAAGATTTTATACCAAACTGCAAAAGTTTTAGCTTTATCAAACAAAACATTTCCATCACACGACAATCCATCTTAATAAATAAAACGTAAATACAATCAAGAGCGCAAAGATATAATCTTTAATGTCAATAATTAAAGTTTAGTTATGTCTCCAAATCAACCTTGTGCAAACAATAAAACTCGTGTGTATGTTTATTTATGTGACCAGCTGTGGGTATTTTTACAGCTCAGCAGGTCATTTAATCAGTGTTCATTTTATAATAATTACTATTATTATTTTAACAATTTTTACTTTAGTGCAAGACCAAAAGTGAACAGATTTTTAACTCGCAGGGCAGCTGATTGCAAGATACGATAAACATCACGCTCGACAATCAGCTTTGTCTTATTTTTTTTATTTTTTTTGCCTTTCTTAAAAGAGAAAAGGTAAAACGATCTCCTTTAGTTTTGAGAAAGAATTTATTATAGCTAACATGCTCATTTCTTAACCGAGGATAAATGTCCAAACGTTTCGTCGGCTCGCTCCAAGCCACTAAGAGAAGAAACTGTTTTGATTTACATTACATTAATATAACCACAGATGGGAGGGAAACATGCTGCATTTGATTTACTGCACGCTCGCGCTCAAATTACATTATTGCTCAGTGATGGAGGTGAAGTGACCAGAAGGAAAGGAGATTAAACACGCTCTGATCTCAGACCTGCTGCAGTTATATATTTTTTCTGAGTCAGAAAGCTGAAGGTTGAATTATAACGTTCCCGCAGCACAGTTTCTGTTTCCATACCACGCTGCTGCAAGAGTACATATCGTTCAAAGCAATCACAAAAGAAGTACATTTAAGTTTTAGGCACATTTAGATGACACATTTTCACTTATTTTGTGCTCCAACAATTGGTTCAGGTGTCACTAAGCACTGTTTATATCATCCAGTCACAGAGCACTAAACCCCTTTAACTTTATCCATTCTTTATCCTCCTCCTGACTCGCAACCACAGAGCACCGTACTGTATAATATCTTCATCCAATCACAAAGCAAAACAAACTTATGACTTCACTTCCTTTAGCACCTTTAGTACCACTGAGTCACAGAGGACTACATGCATTTAAATTCATCCAATCTTGGAGCACTAAGCAATTTTAATTAATCCAATCATAGAGCACAAAACACTATTACCTTCATCTAATTATAGAAACCTTCAACACCTTCATCCAATCACAGAGCACTAAACACCATCACCTTCATCCAATCACAGAGCACTAAACACCATCACCTTCAT
>JAOVVB010000023.1:15871119-15887480 GCA_028570985.1 Heterobranchus longifilis | reverse complement strand
GACAGCTCCTGTTCATGAAGTGAGAGAGAAAGGAACTACAATTATAACTTAATTTTTATGATTGTGGTTGAGTTTTTTTTTTTCAATATATAACTTTTTGTCATTTTCAGCCCCAAATATGAACGCCTCTGATTCTGATGATGTCAGTAACTTGTTTAAAAGTCTTCAGCTGGAACGAATAGTCAACGTGTACCAGCTTGACTACAAAGACAAAGGTACGAATCAGATATTCTTTACACTATTATCACCTCCTTTCCAAGCTCAGTGGTTTTGCACAACAGCCAATAATCAAGGGGGAAGGAAAAGCGCTATCTACCCTCTTCCACATACATGACCTCACAGGTATCTGTGATTGGCTGTGACTGAGTAAGTCAGATCACACTCTTTTCGACAGCAATGAAATTCCCATTTTATTTATTTATTTTTTAATTCTGTTCCCTTCCAGACATTCCTCAGGCGTGGAGGCAGAGTCAGGGGCACGACGAGGAATCTTTACCCCACCTGAGGTTGCTTGATGACAGACACAGAGTCTTGGTGAGCCACCTGCCTGTGGATGTCTCTCCTCAGAGGATGAAAAACAAACTGACCATCTACTTTCAGAGGAAGCAGAGCGGAGGCGGCGAGGTGGCAGCTGTCACGTACCCTTTAGCTCAGCCAGACCAGGCGGTGATCACCTTCAGGAGCTACAGGGGTAAAAACGACGACTCTGAAAAGTCTATTTTACTTTAACCACAAAGGAAGTAGCAACTATCACCATAGCAACCAACCACAGGAAGACAGTGCAACCTGTGAAAACGTTTTGTGTAATAAATTATATTACCAAGCACAGTAAGGGCTTAGACTTTATTATTATTTTTTAAATCAAACAAATGAGATTATAGAGAAGTATGATTATTAGAAATATGTTTTGCAAAATGAAAACACGGATAAGATCAAATACAAACAAAAGAAATTATAAAATTATGGTTGGTAAGTAATTGAATGGGTAAATAATGATTAACTTAATTTAAATCATCCTAATTAATTAATTTGCTTAGAGAAGGCAAAAATTTAAATGAAATATAATTAAACAATATTAAGTAAATAAATAAATAAAAGTACAGAAAATAAGAATAGAAGAAATCATATAATTATAGTAAGTGTATATTATGTATAAGATGTAATAAAATTAATAAATACAAATAAAAAATGAACAATAATAACTAGATTATTTAGATAGCTTGTAACTATATTTGTAAACAAAAGTTAAATAATGTATATATAGTTTGCTTAGAGAATGCAAATACAATTATTTCAAGAATGTAAATTAAAAAAATTATATAATATGGAACCATAAAAATAAGAATAGTGACTGTATAAATAAGGATTAAAGAAATTATAATATAATAATAATAATAAAATAAAATAATAAAATTCATTAATAATACAGAACAATAACAATAAAAATTTAAATGGGCAGTAAAAATTGTGTGGACAAAAAATATTTCTAGTTAAATAATATTAACATAATAATAGTAATAGTAGTAATAATAATAATGATGATAGTAGTAATAATGATGTAATTTTTCTGAATGTTCGACACAGATGCCGCGCAAGTCCTGAAACAGCCAAACAGGATCATCACACTGGACGAACATCGAGTTCTCATCCAGCTACAGAACTTGAAAAGCTCACACGTGAGTGGATGTAAAATCACATTACACCCTCTCCGATTCCTCCCCAGCGTGTTTCCTAAAAAACTCTGGGTTCTTCCCCCCCGGCAGGTCCGCGTCCCGGAGGGACTCCAGGGCGAGAAAGCCGAGATGTTCATCAACATCCTGAGTCCGGAGGGCTGCACTTTCACCCCAGCAGATGTGCTGGAGGCGGTTCAGGCATGCCGAGACATCCCGTCTGCTCTCAAATACCTTTCTCACGTCTGCCCCATCTGCCAGGAGCAGGTGTCCTTCAGTAAGGTCAGAGAGTGCACACATTGCGCTTTTTCGAACCCAGCGGAAATCGGTCTGACAGGTTCAGCTGAACAGTTTGTCCAGGTTTATTCAATTTCAAACAGTTGATGGTTTTTGCTCATTCTCAGCACAGACCGTGAACACTGATCATGATCGAACTGCTCTTCTGAAAGGCAGTGCTTTTAAAACCTGAGTGATCTGTCATGCTCAACGTCCATCCTGCCCAGGCGAGGCTTTTAGAGAGGTTACTCAAATACACGCTGATGGAACTTTATACCTGAAGATTTAAAGGAAGAGTTTCAGCAAAAAAAGACAAGCATGCTTTTAATGCTTTAATATTGCTATACATTAATAAATCTCTCACACAAATTACTTTCCATTATGCAAGTGCATGCACAAATATTCATAAATCAGCTATACGAGACACTGATAAGGTTGAGTTGTAATAGAATTTTTTTTTTTATTGTTTCATTCATGTTTATAGATTACAGTAACTCCCAGAGGGGCCTGAATCACCTCAGTGACATCACTAAGGAATTCATGCGGTTTCAGTTTTTGACTGAAACAGACTTTATCCTATTTATCGTCACTAAAGTAACGAATCTCAGACATCAAGTATGTCTTGAAGTTTTTTAGTTTCTGTTGTTGTACTATTAGATATCTTTCCTCTTTTTGTAATCTTTAAATTAGAAATAGTTTATATGATGTTTTATGATGAATCTCCAATGCTCTCGTGAATTCCTAATCTGAGGTTTTGAATCAGGGAAAACCCTGTGCACGGTCATGCTGCGTGACCACATGCTTTTCTCACATTTGTTTAAAAACTACAATCGTGATAAATGCTGAAAGAAAGTCCCCACCGTCCCCAGATGATCACCATGACGCACTGCTCGTGTACGTTCTGCGAATGCTGCTTCAAGGCCTACTTCTCGTCCGTCATCAAAGAGAAGAGCATCGACTACGCGGTGTGTCCGCTGTGTAACGAGCCAGACGTGCGAGCAGCAGGACGCAGGGAGGAGTCTGTGGAGTACTTCAGTCTGCTCGACACAAAGGTCAAACCTGTGACACCTTGTATCATTTAGATTATTATTCACTACTGATCATGTAGCGTGAAGTTTTTTAAAATGAGGAACAAGCTAATAATAAGATATGGTGTTAAGTAATGGATTAGTATTAATCTGTTTAAACAATATCTTTAACCACATTTTGTCGTCCTAGCAAATGTTATTAAGTTATTATTATTATTATTATTATTATTTATTAGCAGTAGTAGTATTGACGTTCAGCGCTTCCCGTTCTGCACACACAGATAAGGCACTATCTGGACACACAGACCCATGAGCTGTTTCAGAGGAAGCTGAGAGACCGTGCTCTGCAGGAGATGCCCAACTTCCGCTGGTGTGCTCATGTAAGATCGTAAACAAAAGCTAATGTACCAAAGGCGTTCGAGTCAAACCGGGACTTTTGTAAAAAAAAATAAAACTCTCTTTATTTCTCTATATAATCCCCTGCTACACGTTTCACTAGTGCTTAGATACCCTCAAGGTTGAAAGTTTTCTCAGTACGCCGGAAGCCATGATCGGACATGTCTGAAACGCTGGCCCCCAGGAACTCCATTAATTGCTGTACGTGAGATGTAGCAATAATTCGCAGCCGAGTTTCTGTAATGCGCAAGTGGTGTCGGTGAATGATTGTGTGTACGATTGTGTATACGGTTCCCACAGACAGATGCGTCTCAAGTCATCAATCAGTTTTCAGGGATCAGGCGTTCTACTCGCCGAATGTTCACGGGAACGAGTGCAGTGGGCTCTGAGCCACCACGGCCGCAATCGGCATTCACGGATGTACGGTTTCTTTACAACGTTCTCACCGTTTAAATGTTTTCCTGCAGAAAAGAGTCTCATCACCGTACTGTAAATGTCAATCGCTTTTACATCTTTATTTACAAGAAACATAATCACAAGTCCCTGTTTGACTTGAACGCCCCTCGTATAACCCTTCCTGCTAGCTCTCCTGGTTGTAGTAAATCGTACCGCTCACTTTTCTCCGCAGTGTTCTTTCGGACTCCTTCACGAAGCCGACAGACTGAGGATGGACTGCCCCAGCTGCAACAAGAGCACGTGCTTTCAGTGTAAAAGCCCTGTATGTGTTAAAGCTTCTCCAAATACAACATCATGTACAGAGTGAGCATTTTAAGGAGTAGTTCAGAGCAGCGGTTCTCCGAATGGGGTCTTTTTGAAGCAGGGGGGCGTCTGTGAGTGTCATAAATCACAACCCATAATTAATAGTGTTATTATATTTCTGGGTCCAAGCACCAAAGTCAACTCAGACCTAATGAATTTCATTGGAGGTTCGTGTCCAGGAATAGAAAACACTGAGGGTCATGCCGAGGGCGCCTGTAGGATTTATTTTACAGTTTAAAGGGTCACTGGATACAAAAACGTTTTAGAGCAATGTGATCCCCCCATGTAGTCAGTGAGCCATGTTTTTTGCGATCGAGATTTGATTTTTGACCTTGCACTGAAATAAAACGTGCAAGTGAAGATTTTACACAGTTTTGTAAAGTCTCATGAAGGTATTCAAAAATATACCACAGTGATTTAGCCAATGATTATCCTATTATATTAATTGAAGAATGGCACATCATGCTGTTTATCCTTTTATAGTTCTATCGAATGTTATAGAATGTCTGTGAAGCATTAGTTCCTCCTTGTTGCTTATGTCAAAACAACACTTACTAAACAATACAGCTCGTGTAGACTTTGCTGTGCCAAAACTTGTTACAAAGCACCGACACCGATAAGGCTGGGTAACGAACTTTGATACTAGTGTGTATTAAAAGAATTGTAAAAAAAAAAAAAAAAACGGCCTGTCATTAGGTACTAAATTTTGTTGCTCAAATCTCGTCACCCATCGAGTCCACATGCGTTTTCTTTGCCAGGTTTGTTTGTTCAGTAAATGTTACATTACTATATTAGGCATGGTCTCGGCTTAAACTGGGACAAACATGTAACTTTAAATATTGCTTGGGTGAAGCCAAAGTCATAAATACATATTTATTTATTGATATGAGCACACATGCTTGTGTAAAGTGTAATTTTCTTTTTGTTCAAATTGATCTTAGAAAGTTGATATTAATTAAAAGTTTTATTTACTGATCGGTATCGAAGTCAAGGTATTAAACTGTTGAACGGTATCCAGCTTTAGACACTGGAGACATTTCCTTACAAAGGATATTAATGATTATACATTGTTCTTAGGTAGCAGTTAAATCCCAGAGCATTTTAGTCATTTTTTTTTCATATACTGTTTTATTTAACACTAGCTGTGCCTGCGACTTTGTTTATGAATGTACAGCGCCATCTGTTGAATTTTGGAATGAACTAAAATTTTGGTGAGAGATCGCTTTTATTAAGTAGATTTCCATCCCACACTCATAAGCGCGTATTAAAAAAGTACAGCGCCATCTGTTGAATTTTGAAGTAATATATATATATATTTTTTATTATAAGGGCATTTCCTATTGAAATTTAATAGAAAAGTAATATATCCTCTCTTCTCGTGGGCTGATTGAGATGAAACAAATCTCAAATGTTACCTCAAGCTCGGCCAAATAAACCTGTGAAAACCCCATTGAAATTCATTCAGAAGTTTTTAGGTGATGCGTGCAAAAACAAGCTGACAAACAGACAGACAAAAATTCCAAAAACCATCTTGATGTGCTCCATTACTCATCTTTAGCCGCCAATTTTCTATTCACTTTACAATTTTATTATATGTATAGATATAAGGGTCAGGATTGTGCAATATAGAGTGACACATCCTTTTCTTCAGCACAATGATGAATTTCATTTCATTTACATTATAACCAACTACACAAACATAAAAAAAAAAACGGCAAAGAAAACGCACAGATAATAAGATTTTTTAAGATTCATGTGTTTTTATGGTTGTTCTACTGTAGATTGTTTCCGTAAGCAAAAGAATAATAATAATTCTATGAGCATATGAGCGCACTGGATTATACATCACACTACATATGTCTACAATACCGTCGAACTTTTATTCTAGAAAATCCGTCAGCACCCAATACTGACCAATCAGAATCAGAAATCAATCAGCGAGTTGAATCATCACTAAAGAATAAGATGTGATGTGATTTGAGATAAAATACTTATTAGCTATATCAACAAAACTGCAAAAGTGTATGAGGCAAACATCACACACCATGCCACAAGTGCTAGTAATGTTTTTCTTTGTCGTCAGTGGGCGTCCCAGCATGAAGGACTTTCCTGCGAGAAGTTTAAGGAGTGGCTGCAGCTCAACAGCCCCGAGTTCCAGAACTCTCGCCTGGAGCTCCTCCTCAGCAGGAACAAGATAGGTCTGATACAACACTCCAGATTACATGTATTACTCGGATGAGTAATTTTTTTAGATAATGTGTAAATGACACACCTCTGAGGATAGTAAGAAACTTGTATGTTTTTTTTTTTATTATTCTTTGGCTTCGTCTTTTGCAGATTGCCCCAAATGCAAGTTCCGGTTCTTGCTGTCTAAAGGCGGATGTTTACATTTTAGATGCACGCAATGCCAGCACGAGTTCTGCGGAGGCTGCAGTCGGCCGTTCAGATTGGGCGCCGTGAGTCTCTCTCTCTTTCCATCAGGTTTTCTCTCTGTGTCCGTACCCAGGTTTTAGCTGAAATGAACAAGGAAACCTCAAAGCTACCTTACTTTGTTTATTGGCAGATCAGAATAAATAAAGCTTCATGATCTCTCTCTCTGTATTTGGACTGTGCAGGTGTGTGATTTCTCCGCCGAATGTGCTGCCAAGGGTTTACACGCCCATCACCCCAGGGACTGTTTGTACCACCTCAGAGACTGGAGTGTGACCAAACTACGCAGTCTGCTGCAGGTCAGAATTACTGTAGCTTCCATGTGTACAGTATAAGAATCTGTTATACGGTACATTTTGGTAAGTGATGTCATAGCAGCCAAGGTGTGATGAAATATTTGATTATTTTCTTCAGCTTCGCTTCAGTGGTGTGATTTTTTGTTGTCAGAATATCAAACCATTATAACATTAGTAATAATATTTCTTTCTTTCTTTTTTCTTATTCTTTATTTCTACACAGGTAGTCCCCGAACATTCGAGTTACGGATTTCCACAGATACGAACAGATCGCGGTTTTACGAACATTCGTAGATGCAAACTAATCACTGAAGTAGCTCACCTATATTGTACGAAAAATAGACACTACAGGGCACCAGATACCAATATTTACAATTATATACACTATGTGATTGTATAAAATGTCAAAAATTCGGTATATTGTATTTGTGTGTGGGAGTGTGGGAGAAATAAGTCGGCCTCACCGGTTTCAATGAATCAGTCCGGGAGCATGATGATAGAAAAAAAAAAGTCTCTCCTGTCAAGCTGTCCTGATGGTGAATAATCCTAATTTCAGAAAATCCTCAACAAAAAAACATTTACAGTCCAATACAGTGAAAAACAGCTCTGAGACAAAATGGCATCCAGGATTCCCCTTGCAATTTAAAGGCGCAGAAACAACACTGTTAGAGTTGATGTGTGATTCATTTCCTTAGGCATGGTTGCAGTTTTTGGCCACTTGATGGCAGTGTGGGGAAAGGGGACAAATTTAGTCAAGTGGATTGGTATGCTTTACATTGTATATTCATGTCAAATGCGTATAAGACTCACTTTGTCAGACTTAAGAACAAATCCAACTTACGAACGTGCTTCGGGGACTACCTGTAATTAAGTTTGTCAAGGGATTAGTTGAACCTCTTGTGCTTTCCTGTGACTAACTTGTGTATAAAAGAAGAATAAAAAAAAAAAAGTGCTATAAGTGTGCTGTTACAGGAAATAAATCAACAACAGCATGCTGGGATGAAATAAAGCTACTCTTACCATCTTGACCTTGATTCATTTTCCAAAGTTATTCCTCTTGTTTGTTTATCTCTTAAGTCTAATTTCTTCATTCAGCAAACACTATTAATAATATTATTAAATCTAAATAATATTACATATTGCATCGTTTGTTGAATTAAAATGCTGTACTACAAAATAAATAAACAAACATGAGGAATACGCCGGTATGGAAAATCAATCAAGGTCAGGATGGTTAGAGTAACTTTAATTAACCCAACACAATGTCCTTGATTTATTTCCTACAATAATTGAATTTAATTAACATTGAATACGACGTCCTCCTCAGAGTCAGCGTTTTCACTCCTCTCCGTCTTCTCTTTTCAGCACTATGGCGTGTCCCATCCATTCGTGTCCAGATGGAAGAATGATCCAGGGCAAAAGCGCTCGAAAGGTATCACGGCGTAATGTTTAAAAAAATATGCACAAAAGTGTAATTACGATGGTTTGGCTCGTCAACAGATGTGCATAATTTTTCATTAGGATCAGTCGCAAAAGGTGAACCGGAAAATGTAGGGACATGAGAACAGCTGACATTATGAGTTATTATACTGTACGTTTTAGAAGACAAATGAATCGCATTATTTTATGCAACAACACCTAATCTCACACACACACACACACACACACACACACACACACTATAACAGCTTTAGTTAAGCATGATCAAATGAACTGTGTGTCAAACACAATGAAGCACTTGGCACGAATTATGATTGTATAATTAAATTAGGATTGATCGTTTACTAGAATTACCGCTTTAGACTGCGCTTTTTAGAACAGAGTTTCTATCTTTCTTGTCGGACTTGTTGAAATTCTGAGTGGAGTTTTGTTTTTGTCTGTCGTAGGCGTGTGTGGAGTGATGGAGCACAAAGAGACCGGGAGTGTGAAAGAAGAGGCGTGCGGGCGCCCCGCTTTTCAAGAATATAGCGGTTACTGCACGTAAGACACACTTCTTGTTCTCTTCCTGTACAGGACCACACTTCTTCATTTAGCTTCCTGATTTTTAACCTCGTTCTGTAACAACCTTAAACAAAAAGCTGCTTTAAGCACAGCAATTTAATTTAACTTATCTGCCCTGAAAATGTTCGAAAACTTAAACTTACAACTTTGACTTTAGAGATTCTTTGCATACGTTTTAAACAAACATCTCCTTTTTAAACACTTTACCATTTCAGCTATGCACATTAATATAAACTATGATTTCGACAATGCCGATGATAGAAAATAAATCAATACCTTCCAACCAATCAGAACAGAGAATCCAACAACATAGTGTGTTATAAACTGTTCTCCTGTTTATGGTTCTTTGCTCCAGGATTCATTATAAGGAATGTCTGGTGGAGATGATCAACCAGAACCACCTCGACCCGGTGGTGCTGCTCGACGGGCCCGAGCTGCGTGCCGAACTGGACCGCTGGAAGATCCCGTTCCCGGAAAAGCAACCCTCGGAGTCCGAAAAGGTCTACAAGGAGCGCCTCAGACAGGTCAGACAGGATCGTCCATCAGAGTAGATTCAGTAATGGTGGCCTCATCCAAATCTTTATGCTCCGTCGCAAACTTTTCTTTTTTTTTTATTTCTGAGTCTCACTAACAAATGGTTTCTTATGGACACACAGCTGATAAAGATTAACATGGATTTATACGTTTCATCGTCACGTGCATCAGCTAATAGATAATGAACGACGAATAAACAGGACGTCGCAGAAATAAAGATCAAGCGCACCGTTTTTATTAAAGCATCTCTTGTTTTATCAGGTGTTGATCGAGAGGCTGAGTTTGACCGCGAGGACAAACCCGGTCGCTCCGCCCACGCCATCGCCTTCTCCCACCTCCCCAATGCTCGCCGCCGCTCCCTGGTACTCGGTGCTGAACCCGGGCAGACCCAAAGCTGACGACTCACAACTGCTGCTCATGCTCAACGACTAAGGAGAGGAAAAAAAAAACCCACAGATCTCCATCCTATCCGCTGTGTATCCACTGTGTGCCCTGAGGTCATATCACACACCCGCTCCATCAGAAGGTACGCTCCTGAAACAACTTTTCATATCAGCTGCTGCAGCTTAACACCTCCAGCCTTTTTGTTTCTGTTGACATCACGTTCTATGCACAATGAAGACGTAAAATTTTTCCATGGCGAGACCTCGGTTTTGTTTTTTTCGGCTCTGTAACACAGCACGGTGTCTCTAAGCACTTTGAGACCTGCATCTGACCCTCCGGCCGTTCGCTCAAGCGTCATTTCAAATGTGACTTTTCCTCTGAGCTGCAGATGTTTGTTTGTTTTTTCCCCCAGAGAATAAGAGATTTATTTTTATATTTGTTTTTGCTTAGTTTTTTTTGCTCCAGAAATATCATCGCCTTTTCTTTTTTCTCCACAGGTACGAAACGATGCTTTTCTCTAAAGGAGGCTTTCCCGCATTCCCAATTTATTTTCCCGAATTGTTCAAATTGAAATCCTCGACAGTCGACTGTGTGACGTCACAAACTGTAAATCGTCGTAATCATTGGTTATAAATTAAGATGTACTTATGATGTCCGCTATGAAGCGTGCCAAACTGATAGTACACCTCCTGATTCGCTGTGAAGTTTCAGGAATTGTCAAGACCTGCTCTGGAAGTTCCTTCGAAATCAATAAAGTATCTTTATTTGTCCATCAATGATTTCACTTTTATAACAGCAGCCTCGATAAGTGAAAACTTGTGGCTGCAGAAGCTACGGACCTGCTGCACAGTTAGCAATGAGTTAGTGCACTATTTATTAGTTTAGCTCACAGTATTCGAGTCATTTTAGCAGATTTATTCCACCTCCTGTACGAGAGGTTTTTACGTGCACACTCCAGCAGTGACGTCTCAAAGCACCTCGTGTCAACACTAAACTATACATTTGACACATTTTTGGATTCTACGATCCATTATGAACATCGTACAAACTCTACAATCCACCTATGAATATCTTCTGAATTATCACGATGCTACTACATTTCATATTTTAACCACGTTCGATTATTAGCTGAATTTTCCTTTTGCGATTTTGCTAAACCACGTACCGAGCTCTAATAAGCTCTTTGTGATCTACTCTCTTTATGATTTCAAGATTGCATCGGTTCAAACTGTGGGAAAGCCTCCTAAGGATTTTTTTTATTTTTTAAACAGTAACTTCTTTAACTTTATTTTTAATTTTTTGGAAAGAGTCTGTAGTGGGTGTCACGGTAGCATAGGGGACAGCACTGCAGCCTCGCACCTTCATGGTCGAGGGTTCGATTCCTGCCTCAGATCTGTGCCCGGTGGGTTTCCTCCGATAGTGCTAGAACTAGTATTCCTGTAGTGGGTTTGTCCCCTGCGATCGATTGGCACCCTGTCCAGGGTGTACCCCACCTAGTGCCCCAGATCTTTTGGCAGGGGCTCCAGGCCCCCGGCGACCCTGTATACAGGATAAAGCGGTACAGAAGATGAATGAATGAAGGAGTCTCCTGCGTCAGCAGCGATAATGGTGTGAGAGAGGAGTTTAATCAGTACTAATTTCAAGATTGAGAGAAATGAGTCTTTTGATTTAAAAAGAAACAGCTGTGTCCAGATGTTTTAGCAGCTGTTCCACAACATTAGATGTAAACAGCTAAGAGAATACAACAAATCGTTCTAAAATAAGAGTTCTAATACCTGCTGTGGTATAAGAGGAATAAAACAGTTATAGGAAAATTTTTGACTTTAGATCAGAAGAAGAATTAACCCTGCTGATTATTTTCCTGTAACGACATAAAACTTGTGAAAGATCTGTTGGAGTACAGAGCCGAAACAAACTCTAACAGGATGCACTGAAAAGTAGCAGAAGTGTGTGTGTGTTTTATTTTATTTTTTTGATAAGTGTGAGACGTGCTGTGTTCGTTCCTGCCGTTGCACACCGCACTAAAACACTGACCGTCTCACAGCGTCTCCTCATCTCGCTTCTTCTCCACACTAAAAAGAGAGTTGAGTGTGAATAGCCTTCCTGTTGTACTGTCCTGCTTTAGAGTGCGCAGGAAGGCAAGTGTTTTTATTGATGGTGAAGTGAACATTAAACACAGATGTGACATTGTGAATAACTGGGATAATAAAATATTTTTCTATCATGTCCTTGTTTGAGTTTTTATGATGTGACGATAACACGAATGAAAAAGATTTATATCACTAAATCAAATACATTTTAAAAAAAAATTTAAACATAAAATCAAACGTCAGAGGTGCCAATATTTACAGTTTAGCCATAGCATTTGAGATTTATGATACTGGAGATCCTGAAGTCTTTACTGGCTTTTCCGTTCTGTTTCCGTTCTGTGAGCTTTTTAAGACTTGATGTAAAAAAACAAAACAAAACAAAAAAATAATCACAATAAATAACTTTATCATGGTTTAGTCTCTAAGGGGCGTCATCCCGGACAGCAGGATACGCCTCGACCTCTTTGATCACCCTCTCGGCGATGGTGTGATTATTCGCTGCCACGATTCTCCTCGACATCAGGTCCATCGGTCCACCTGCACGTTAAACATACACCAGCGTGAGCGCGGCGGGTCCGATTTACAGCGTCAGCATGAAAGCGGGTCACAGGTTAACTCCGCCCCTTACCCTCTAAGTCCAGCAGGACTCCCCCTGCCTCCTGAACGATGACCGCGGCGGCTGCCACGTCCCAGCAGTGGATCCCGATCTCGTAATACGCCTCCACGCAACCGGCCGCCACCAGACACATGTTCAGTGCCGCAGACCCGGCGCCACGAATCCTTATAGAGGAGAGTGCAAGGAAAACAGAGGACAGAGAGAGAGACAGAGAGAGAGACAGAGGACAGCATGGAGAGAGCAAAGAAGAGCAGAGTTTAGAGGGACAGGAAAGAGGAGAAGGAGACAGAGGAGAGTATGGAGAGAGAGAGACAGGAGTGACAGAGACGAGAACATGGAGAGACAGAAGTGAAGAGAGAGGAGAGTATGTGGAGAGAGAGGGAGAGAGACACAGAGACAGGTGAATATGGAGAGACAGAAGAGTGACAGGAGAGAGGAGAGTAGATGGAGAGAGTGAAGAGAGCAAACATATTATGGAGAGACAGGAAAGTACAGTATGGAAAGGGAGAGACGGACAGTAGAGAGAGAAAGAGACATGAGAGGAAGGAGAGTATATGGAGAGAGAGACATTATGGAGAGAGGCCAGACAGGAGCCAGAGAAAAGACAGGACAATATGGAAAGAGAGAGAGGATGGAGAGAAAGAGTCAGACAGGAGAATATTGAGAGAGAGTGAGTATGTGGAGAGAAGAGAGACAGGAGAGTCTTTTTTCCATTTTTATTGTTTCTTTATAAACTTTCACTTCTTTATTTGCGTTTCTTTTTTGTACCATTGTAACGCAGCCTCGGGTAGGAGAAAGGTACGTATCTGTTTTTTCTCTCTAGCTCTGTGTGTGTGTGTGTGTGTGTGTGTGTGTGTGTGTGTGTGTGTGTGTGTGTACCCGTGCACTGGCAGACAGAGGATCCTCCTCATGTTGGAGAAGATCTTGTCGACGACTGCAGGATCTCTGCTTGAGCCGAACTCGGTGGCGATGATGGACTGATTAATCTCTGAGACGAGGAAACGGACGGATGGGATTTAGAGCTGCTCTGTTTCCTCATCGGCAGTTTACAAAATAAATATGTTACAATTTATCAAGAGGTTTCTGAATTTCTGGTTTACATCATGTTTGCTTCATTATCAGATGAAAGAAATGAATGAATAAATAATTAGATAAACACGAATCAGCTGCATGAGCTTAATAGACAAGAAATGAAAGGATGATGAGCTGAAGCGTGATGAAGAGTGGAACCTTTCTGATTGGAGACTTGGAGAGGTTCTCCGTTACAGAACGATCCTCTCCCCCGGCGCGCAGTGTACATCTTATCCTCTATACAGCTGTACACCACGCCAAACTCCAACTACAACACACACACACACACACAGCGTTAAAGCAAAAGAAAGAAAGAAGAGTGTAGACTAAAGGAAGTGGTGTGAAGCGTCTCACCGTCTTCTCCACTGCAAACCCGATACACACGGCCACGAAGGGATATCTGGAGAAACACATTAACACTTAGCGTTCTTCCTCTACAGAATGTATGGAATGAATCCGAGCGCTGGAGCATCGTTATTTGTTTATTATGTTTTAGGCGTGTCTGGGATTCAAACTTGACCCGTGGCGATGAACTGACCCGTGTACGAAGTTGGTGGTGCCGTCCACAGGGTCGATGATCCAGGTGGGATTTTCAGACAGGACGCACGGCTGACCATCAGCCACCGACTCCTCACCGATAAAACTGGACCCCACACACACACACACACACACACACACACAAGGAAAAGGGATTTAAAACGCTGACCAAAAGTAATTATTTTTCACTTTCCAGCTATTATCCTTTTTTTATTATTATAATTTAGTCATTATTTTAGCAAAACAATCAAACCAAAAATATGTTTTATTACAAATAATTATAAATAATATTTATATTCCTATTATAGCTGTTCTGAAGTCTGGCAACAATAGAAAAAATGTAGGAAAAAGTGTATTAAAAAATATATTTATGTAGGTATTGTTGTGTATTATTATTATTATTATTATTATAAACATTTACAAATTAATAACAAAATAATATATAATCAATATACTGTATTATGATGTATAATAAATATGTTAATATATAATATAAAGTTATATAAATACCATATACATTAGTAATTAGTAAAAGAGTAAAATAACTAAGTAAACAAAAGTAATAAATAATAATCAAAATGTACATTTTAATAAGTAAATAGAAACAAATAATTATTCAGTCATGTATTAAACTATTAGAATTACATAGACACTATGTAGCTAAATAAAGAAAAAGTCATTTGAAACAAAAAATAAATAAAAAATTAAAACAGATAATTGCACATGATAAAAGAAATCATATTGAATTAGTAAAAGTTAAATAGTTAAACAAGTAAAACGTCATTAAAGTAATTAGTAAACAAATCAGAAATTAAGTGAAAATAAAGTTAAGAAAATAAATAAATGAGAATGTTTTAAAACCAATGGTGGGTGTGATTTTATTCATTATTTATTATTAGTGTTACCTGTGTGTAGGAAACTTGTCCCTGACTGAATCGATGATGAGCTGCTCGACTTTCTGGTCGGTTTTTGTCACCAGGTCGACCGAGGTGCTTTTACACATCACCTTCATCTCATTCTGCAGAGCCTCCCGGACTACCTGAAGCACACAGCAGACACCAGCATCACCATCACAGACACAAGGAGGAGGAGGCAGAGTGTGTGTGTGTGAGTGTGTGAGTGAGAGAGAGAGATGTCAGTGCCATCAGGGAAAAGAAAAAACCTGACTTCATTTTATTGCCCCATAACGTTACTGAGTCTAGACCTGAGTAACTGATCAACCCCAGATCATAACACTGTCTCCAGAGGCTTGTACAGTGGACACTATGCATGATCACTTCATGCGCTTCCCTTCTTACCCTGATGCACCCATCGCTCTGGAATAGGCTCAATCTGAACTCATTAGGTCACATGATCTTTTTCCCATCGCTCCAAAGTCCAGTCGTTATGCTCCCTAGTGAACTGAAAATTTTTTTTCTGATAAGTCTCATTAACAAGTGGTTTAGTCCCAATCCTGTGCGTTCTCATCACATTGTGTGTGTGTGGAAATGCTCTTACTGTCACTATTAAACATAGCTCTGGTTCGGGTTTTAATAACATCTTGGACAGTTCTTTATCCAATTTCAGTCACTTAAAATCTCCATGGCTCTTTTCTTAGATTGATGCAGGATAAAAAATTAACCTCTGTGAAATTGGTGACTTTTTGCACAGGCAGTGTAGAGAGATAGAGAGAGCGTATGAGTGAGTGAGAGACACACACACACCTCTCCTGCTTTCCTGGCCACAGCCACCGCATGGTCCATGGCTTCCTGCCAGAGGTCAGGCATCTCTCCTCAATGCAAATTCTCTCCTAGGGAGCTGTAAGGAAACACACAAAGAGAGCTCATGATGCAGAAAATCACACAGGAGAACTCATAACCACAAAATCACCTGTTGAGAAACCTACACCTGGCTGTTTCTCTTTTTTTAACACTTTCATGCACAGACTCCAAACTTAGTGCTGTTTTTAATGGAAAAAAACTCGATACTCGTTACTGTCACATCACTCGTTCTCCTCGTTCCTGTCTCGCTGTTCTCGGTGCAGCATGTCTTAGACCTAAATTACAAATCTTTCTCTCAAACATGTTTACTTTATATACAGGGGTTGGACAATGAAACTAAAACGCCTGGTTTTAGACCACAATAATTCATTAGTATGGTGTAGGGGCTCCTTTTGCGGCCAGTACAGCATCAGTTCGTCTTGGGAATGACAGATACAAGTCCTGCACAGTGGCCAGAGGGATTTTGGGCCATTCATCTTGCAGAATAGTGTCCAGGTCACTATGTGATGCTGG
>JAOVVB010000023.1:15847907-15864345 GCA_028570985.1 Heterobranchus longifilis | reverse complement strand
GGGGGGGGGGGGGGGGGGGGGGTCTCTCAGCCAGGGTTAGAAAAGATCTAGAAAAAAAGGTGTTATTCAACAGAGGGCGCCATGCATCACGCATTCTCCAGGAGAGAGCGTGAACTTCTGGAAATGGCGTCACTTGTTCCTCGCACCCCAACAGGAAGTGCAGGAAGTCAGAAATAAAACACCAGGAAAAGGTTTGTTGCAGGAGGAGGAGGAGGGACTGAATTTTTTGACTGGACAAGGATTATAAAATCCATCCTTAGAGAGATATCAGATATTGTTTTAAGCCTGCAAATGAAAGATGGGTGGCTTGGGGGATTTATCCGAGCTAAGAGGACTGTTAAAGCTGACGGTTGTTCTGGTGCATACTGTAGCCAATATGGAAAGAAACACCAGAAGCAACTCAGCATGCAGATTTAATTTCTGTTCATCAAAAACTCATTCACATGAGAAATTTTCATCCAATGAGCTGAGCAGACTATCCCAAAGCTTGTCGAGGTCAGAGGTCATGCTCGTGCCTGGGTTTATTTTCCTCTCGGAGAATAAAGAATGCCGGGCGGAAAGAGCTATTGATATATTTCCCAGGTCTGGGAGGAAGTCAGGATATATTTTGGAATAATCTATGAGTAAGAAAGACCCCTGCAGCTGTCGTACATGATGAGCAATAAATGGAGCAGAAACAGCAAACTGTTTGGACCAGACTCCGTTTGGCTCTGTGTACGCTTAGCTGTTTTTAAACTTGACTCGGATTCTGTTTGGGTTAAGCGGTGCTTGGCTCAGGATGTGTTTAGGTCAAGATGAATTTTGTGCAAGTGTTTAGTTCTTTATTTGCTAGACAGAGTCACACATTGTTTAGACCAGAAAGGGCCAAGATTGAGGCAGACAGTTTTTGATCTGTACTGTGTATGGGCCAGATAATATGTTTAATCAGTAAAAATCTGGGTCAGATAATATTCGTATACAGTCATATTTGGCCTAGGTGAACGTTGATCCGATCCAGAATATGGCCAGGTATTTAGTATTTAGTTCAAGACAACTTTGCCTCACATTTTCATTTAGAACATATTTGAGAAAGGTAGTATTTGCATTGCGTAATATTTTGGCTAGGACACAATACGGACACAGTCCGTATTCAGTCAAGGTACCGTTTGGGGAAATTTTTGGCCAGGTTGCATGGGATACAGTTCATATTTAGGCCAGGTATTATTTGATTTGGGTGAAATTTTGCAGGAGGTACAATATGTAACTTGGACCAAATTTGACCAGGTATTATGTGATTTACTCCACATTTGGGTCAGATGGTATTGGATTGATTTGGGGCAATATTTGGCCAGTAGTGTGTTATAGTGTCCATACTGTATGTCAGCCAGGTCATATTTAATTAGAGTAATATTTGGCCAAGTAGAATTTGATTTACTCCCTATTTGCTGTAGGGACCAATTTACATCATTTGATTTATGTAATATTTCGCCAAATAGTATTGCTTTTAGAAATATTTGGCTAAGTAGTATTTGATTTTTGTAATATTTGGCCAGGTATTGTTTGATTTTGGTCAAAGATCACCAGGTAGTATTGGATTTGTTCCATATTTGTGCTAAAGACGATTTGATTTGAGTTACATTTGGCCAGGTAGTATTTGTTTTGGGTAATACTTGGTCAAGTATTATTTAATTATAGTAATATTTGGCCAGATAGTATTGGATTGGGGTAACGTTTGGCCAGGTAGTATTGGATTGGGGTAACGTTTGGCCAGGTATATTGGATTTGCTCCATATTTGAGCTAGGGAGTCTTTGATTTGGGTAATACTTGGTCAAGTATTATTTGATTATAGGTAGTATTTGCTACAGTCCATATTTGGCCAGGTAGTATTTGCATATAATAATACTTGGACAGGTGGTATTTGATTTGTGTAATATTTGGTATGTGATTTAGGCCCTATTTTGGGCTAAGTAGTATTTAATTGAAGCTATATTTGGGTCAGGTAGTATTTGACATTATCTGCATGTATTCAATTACATTTTGACTTCATTTCAAATGTAATTTTTTTTGTCAAAAGACAGACCTGGGTGGTGTGTATTGTGGCCAAACTTTAAATATAGTTCAATAAGGATGTGTTATTATTACCATTATACAGTCAGTGTTTAGGCCTGTCCCTGTTTTGGGCCTCGGGTTGTTTTCTGTTGAAGTATTGTATGCCTCTGACTCGCACAGACAGTCCAGTAAGTGCAGTACATTTACACGGCTGCTGCAGGTCAGTAAGTTTGTAAAATATTACTGATAATTACACAGTTGCATTCCTGGCTTATCATCTACAAGGAATTCCAAAGTCAGTTAAGGGTAGGCATATGGACCTCGGTTAATAAATGATATTCTCTTTAATTACATGTATTTATGTGGGGATTAAACTTGAAAACACAGTCTTCTATCATTTCTTACAGCTATAGCAGACGCTGTTTTTTGGTTGTTTTGTTCTGGCTCTGTGGGAAGCTGATTATCCACATACCCTGCTTTTTTCCTGTGTAAGTAAGTTTTCATTCAAAGGCATCTGTAAATCCCCAAACTCTGAGAACATGTAATTTCTTGCCACAGAAAGACATCAAGGACTATATGCACATTAAACGAGTCCCATGAGTATGTGTGATGTGTGTTTGATGGATCCATTGACTCCTACAAGCACGGACACGGTGGCTAACATTGTGGAAGAATAAAACGTTGTCGCTTATTTTTATTTAAAATACCAAGGAAGCTTCCCAAAGAAAATTTGAAAATAAAATGTAATACAAGGATGATAAAATAATGAATTATAAGACACTAGGACACAAAATAAGCTAAACAATAAACCGTAGAGCATATTCACCTGAGACATCCAGGTGCTCGAGGTTAGGGCATCGTGAGACCACCTCGAACACAGCCTCGTTGGACACGTTGTAGCAGCCGGCCAGGTCGAGGCGCCGCAGCTCGGGGCAGCACTGCGCCACTGTGTAAAGCCCACGGTCGGTAAGTCTGCGACAGCCATTCAACACCACCGTTTCCACGGTTAAACATACGTTGGGTGTATCCTGACATAGACGACGCGTAAGCACCCGCAATGCCCGGTCCACATGTGCCACGTCACCCGTCAGGCGCACTGTCCTCCAGAGCCGTGGGTCCCATGCCAAGTTATACCATCGGCGGCACACCCGGGCGCACCGACACAGCTGGTTGGTGGGCAGATGAGCGAAGATCTGCAGAAAGGCGTGGTCAGGCAGCATGTCAATGGGTGCCCCCTGAAGATGGTCTTTGGACTGGCACATGCCACGCTGTGGATAAGCGAGGCCGACAGTCTCGGGAGCGAAGGACAACGAGGAGCCATTGAAGAACGCAGGCGAAGATCGCGGGAGGATGAGAGCAGGACTGGGCGTGCTCAGAGTGCGCATGCTAACGTCCGAGTCTAAAGAGAGAAATAAATTAAGGGAAAAAAGATTAACAGATACAGTGTGTTATAGTTTTAAAGAAAGCTATTTTGTTTAAAAGACTGTATCTTTAACCTACTATACTAACAAGTGCATGGTTTCAATGACCAACATCTCACATAGCTAACAAAGCCATGGCTGACCTCAATGGTGTATACTCTGCTCGAAACACTATGGGACAGAAAGAACCACCCCAGGTCCTTGAAAAGCCAAAGCAACCTGATCACTTTCTAGATACCAAAGATAAACACCATATGTGAAAAGTTATCAGGCCATCATGGACTACAATATACTCCATGTGGCTGTGACATTAATGTTTCCCTCTATGATGAAAGACGTCTACACTTCTCAGTTTAAAAAAAACACAGAACAAGAAGCCTGATGAGACACCAAGACTGAATATTTTTTATTAATACATTCAATTTCTATACCTCTTATCCTGTATCTCTGGGTCTCTGGGAGCCTGGAACCTATTCCAGGAGACATAGGTGGACTCTGGACAAGGTGCCAGTTCAATGCAGGACATACTCTCAAGCACACACTGTGGGCAATTTGGGAACATGTCTTAGCATGTGTTTGGACTGTAGAAGGAAACTGGAGTATATGCGGAAACGCACCAAGCACAGTAAGAACATGCAAACAGACCCAAGGTGAGAATCGAACCCTCAACCCTGGAGGTGTGAGGCCACGGTGTTAACCACTATTCCATCGTGCTGCCAGCGTGATTATTCAATTATTAAAAAGCGTTTCCTAGACATCTATAAGTCCTGCAAGTGGACCTTCTGTTATAGGCTTCTAAATTTACTGTACTTTAGAGAACTATAGAAAACAGATCAGACTGCAAAATTTGGAGTAATCTGAATAAAAGGCCTCTTTCCACTTCATCAATGACATTGAAACGATTCAACACTAAGGCGGTGTTTTTTGCACAGCTAACAGCATTGTGGATGACCCTTTCCACACCTTCGACAGAAATTTTACTCCTCTGCCATCTGGCAGAAGATACCGGAGCATCTGGTGCTTTCGTGTAACATCGTCTTCCTCGAATTGTCACGCTCCTCAACACCCAATGACTCCCCAAAAGGCTCAAATACCATCACGATGGAGTAAAAAGACTGGGATCATGAGTTTCGAGCCTCTGAAATTTATTATGGACAAAAGACAAGTTCTTGAAATAATCTGAGCCAATGTTGGCTCTTGTCCTCTTAAGTCATTTCCTCAGTAACTCTATTAGCTGTCCTCACCATCTACTTGCTGGTTTATGTCGTGGACTAATGGCTTAGACTTCAGGAAATGCCACCAATCACTGTGAGCGGTACGGAAGCCATACACACTAACATTACTCTCTAAAGACAGGCGCTAGGTTTCCTGATCCTGCCCAGCCTGTCCATTCCGTTCACGTCTCTCCAGCTGCTGGACGCAACGACCCAGGCTTTACCTCGCAATACACACTGCTTTCCAGTGTGTGGTGGAAATGAAAACTCTGATACTTTGATACTTGATACTTTGATAATTTTTAAATGAGAAAACAGAAAGACCTTGACCAAGAACGTTTTTTTATTTTTTATTTATATAATTGAAAGTCATTAATACAACTTTGTCAAATTCTATTTCCTAAAGATTAGCATTGAACTTGAACTTGAAGTCATTGAACCACATCACATCACAGTTGAATTCTCAAATCTGATTAGTCAGAATGTGTTCAAATCAAATTTTAGTTATACAGCACCTTTTACAACAAGGTGCTTTACGACAAATACAACGCATAGAATCCAATCGTAGAGACACACACCACAGCATAAAAAGCTACAAGTTATACTGCATCAAGACTCTTTAATGTGTAATCATTAACATTTACATTTACTGTACATTTAAGGCATTTGCTAGGCCAGAGCAACTTACAAAAGTGGCCTGACTCAGTGGTTAAGACATTGGACTACGAATCATCCAGGGTTCAAACTCCAGAGCTACCAAACTGATGGGCCCTTGAACAAGGCCCTTAATCCTCAACTGTACCATGAGATATAATGGATCTAAATTAGTGCATCTGCCTGTTTGAAGACTCAGTTCTTCTAGAGGACTTTGTTCTACCTCCAAAACAGAAAAGCGTTTTTCCAGTACCCTGAGTACAAGGAGTGTGAGTGAGAGGGCTCGGAGGGAGCGTGGTACCATGAGATAAGTGCTTTGAGGTAAGTGGGTGCTGGTCGGTTATGTAATGAGGGCGTAATGTAACAACGTTACACTGCACATGGGCCCAACAGGCAAAAAACCCAAGACCACCAGATCAGCTTCCAAACTCGATCACCCATAGGATGCGCCGGACAAAGAAGCCCGATTCACGGAGGCCCCAACTCGCAACCCAAAGAATCTGCTGCCAACATTCTGGTGCCAGACACCACAGCACATCTCTGAGAGATCTTGTGGAGTCATACCCCGATGGGCCGGAGCTGCCTTGGTGCCACATGCTGATCCCACACCATACTAGGTTGTTCAGGCTGATCAGTGTATTTTAATATTAAACAGCTAAAACATCCACAATTAAATATAAAGATTAATGAATGACTAATGAAATAAAAACAGAATTTTGGCTTATATTGTACTAGGGTACTGGATTTCCAAAAAGCTAACTCTCTATTTCCATGCATACAGCCACAATATTGTTCTCTGCAGCAGATGTTTTTTGTCCCCAACAGTTATAATAATCAAAGTGGAAAGTATTCAAATTTAGACAGGAAGCTTGTAGTGTTTCCCATCATGTGGCACGCTGGCATGTTGGCGGCTGGGTTTCCAGTTCAGTGCCATCGAGCGTCCCCATATGGAAACCACATCGCTGTAAAAACAGCAGTCGTGCTAGGCAAGCCCACTCCGGTCAACTGTTTAAGACATTTTAAAAGGGACCAGAGATAAGAAACAAGACCATCAAGTCTAAATGTAAAAGCCAGAACATCATGAGAAATGTTAAACACAGATATACAAGCATATGGGCTTAGTGCCTGTAGAAAAGACAGCCAAAACCACACAGCTTTAGAAATCTCAAGGGAATGACCCTGACCTATAGTTCTGAGCGCTACGCAGAACGGTGTTGCAATTCTACAAGGTGTGCATTGTAACCAGTGTGCGAGACGTCATGCTGTGAATACTGCCTGCAGCTGGCGGGCGAAAAGCTTAACCCAGTTGCACTTTCATTGCCACCACTGCTGATGCTGGAGTGGAGTTGATGTGGTGGCCGTCGCTTTAGCCTCACACGCTACAATACCGCTCTTTTTTGTGAGCATGACCAGGCCGCAGCTTCTAAAGGAACCCCTGAAGTGCAATTACTGGGAGGTTTTGCGACCCCAAGGGAGCGTGCAGTCGCCTTTATTTTCAGCGTGCCAGTCTAGCCTGGCGTCTTGGACAAAATAACAAGTTAAAAACAAAGCAAGGCTGGAGAATCAAAGCATAACATTATAGAGAATATACTGTTTGGAGCAAGTAAGATAGAAAAAGTGTCATGTCGGGGGCGCAGTCATAAGGGATGACCTTAATTCACCTCGCTGAATAAATTAAGAATCTACTAATCCCCTTACAGTGACATTCCAAACATCCTGAAGGCTTCCGTTAGGTCCGTGATGACCCTAAACACACTCAGAGGTCTGACCTGTTAACTCAAGTTTCCTACAGAGAGCCTGAATTTACAGGAAACGAGCAGCATGTCTCATCAAATGCTCTTTGAGCATCTGGACAGTTCTTGAAGTCATCTTAGACTTGTGGTTTTGATCAGGACGGAGCTGAACGACTGGGTGGAAAATCTGAGTTTGTGTTAAATATGTGACAGGCAGGTGTTACTGCATCATAAAATATAACAGCCTATCGTGTTCGATGCGTCGCAAACGCAAGTCATGCAACGCCGCTGTGTACAATCGGGTCGAGGTTGTGGCTAATTTATAATTTGTATAGTCAAGAGAATCTGTTTTTTTTTTATATATATATATGCAAACGTTCCTCAAAGACTGTAACAGGACTCACATTAAAGTTCAAAGTGACATTCATTGCAAAAGTTCCACATAGTTTCAGGGAAAGTAAAGGGATTCACGTGACAAAAGAAATTAGCAAACCCTGGTCTTAATAAACAAAGCTAAGATGATTAAGACTGTGTTCACGGCATTTGTTACACAATGAAATGCAGCAGAAAAACAAGCAGCGTAGAGCTGGAAAATGTCCTCGTAAACCTTGTACGAAAACACAGTTATGGAAAACAATTGGCAAAACTTTAACTTCTTGGAGAAATCACTAAAATTACCCAATAACAGATACATGTCCTCAATAAACGACTAAAAAATTCTATAAACCGTAAGTTTAAAACATTTTATGTAGAGATGGGGGAGAAAATCATTCAGTTATGAAATGGGTTTCTTTTATGTGCTGATTCACGTATCACCTCCCTGACTCCAAAATCAATTTTTAAAAGAAAATTTTACATTTATAATAGAGATGAATTGTCTGGTTTTCAGTTTGATTGGTCGTGACCGCTGATCAGCTGATCAGCCTCAGATATAAACAAGTCTGTACAGCTTCAGAGTGGCGCAACAGAAACACATTTTTATGGTGCTGTATGTTTTTTTATGCATTTTATGGTTACATGATCAAAAATCACCTGCATTAAAAGCCTTCAATCTGGCCTCAGACTGTTGCAGTGGTAAAGTTTGATTCCCGGGTGATGCTGTAACCTCTCGCAGTCGGAGGTCTAGAGAAAGCTGATTGGCCGAGCTCTCTCAGAGGGGAGGGATGAGGAGTACTTGGTGCTCCCACATTAATTACGGTTCTACAGCCACTCAGGGGCGTCTGTGAGCTCACACAAGCGGAAGGAGCGGATAGCGCTGTGTTACGTGAGCGAGAAGTTCGAAAAGATGCGGTCGGCTGGCGTCACGTGGTTACTACTACCACAAGTTTAATGTGGGAGCCCCCTAGTGACGGGGAGGAATTGAATACGATTAAAATTATGTAGAGAAAAAAAAAGTCTTCGATCTGCCTTTTTCTCCAAACTCATTACACAAGTCTCAAAACACTGAAAACACGTAATTTAATTACTTATTAAACGGTTTCAAAGGTAGGGAAAAATGTAATATCAAATCAGGATATTTGTAACACTGTGATATTTATAGAATCACAATTTTAATCTGCACCTAGTTATCATGATTATATCATATCATCTGATGTACTCGTGTGCAGTTCTACAGCTCTGTCCTTTGGCCATTATTACAATGTCATTATTAAAAAATAAAAATGCGGCAACCCCTAATTCAAACGTTTGATTTGCTTCTCAGAAGACAAATCGATTCAGTCAAATCACTTCCTAACTGTGCTACAGTTTGACTTTCGTCTCAGCAGCTTTAAAATAGCTTTAAAACTTCCACCTCTCCAACTACAGCTACAACTTTTTTAAAAAACCAAATCTATTCTCTAACAACTTCTTCAGATCTTCAACAGAAAAAAGAAAAACCCACTTCTCATTAAGTCTGCGGGTTTATCGTCCTCCTCTAAGCCTGTCTGCGGTGCATTATGGGCTGTAAATTAGTATTCCAGACAGGTATGATGAAGAATTCAGACGCACCACCCGTCTTTGGATCCAATTCCCGTCTGAACGTTAACCCTTCCATGTAATCTACATCCGACTACGGGGTGGACAGAGGAAACATCTTTCTTAAAAACTTCTCATCGTTCAATCCTTTTCAGGGTGTTAACCTACGATAAGGTGCATTTTTGTAGCAGCACACTTAATCTGTCATGCACGAAGGACGGTTCACGTTCCCAGCTCTACATAGCTCATGCAAACTCCCGTGTGATGTCATTTTGGCTTGGCTTACTGCATAGACCTCTGTGCTCTCTGGCTCATAACAGGAATACCAGCAAAGGGGGAGAAAAAAGGCTGACTTACTTACTGGATGTTGGCTGTTGGTCTGGTAGTTATTTCTTTCTATAGTCTCTCTAATCAACACCCTCTGACCAGTAAGATTCCGCAGTCTGTAATTTAAAAACTATATATTTCAAGGTGTCAAGCATGAGCGTCATGGGAACTCACGGTTCTGCTTCATAAAATCAGTAAAGACATTTAAGACTTCATGGCAGGGTTTCTCCATCCCTTATGAGAGAAGGATTTGGATGTATTATAGGATTCACCACACTATTCATTGTTAATTAATACGCTCTCCTATATATTCACTGAGATGAAAACAATTCCAGGTGTAGTAAAATAATAACTTTCTGACTCACAGTAACTCACAGTTACATGTCCTGAATATAAATATAAACTGGCATTGTGTGTTCTTGGTCATTTGATGTTCTTGGTCATGATGTTCATGATAATTGTGTGTTGTTGGTCACTGCGTGTTCATGGTCATTACATGTTCTTTGTCATTTCATGGTCTTGGTCGTTGCTTGTTCATTGTCATTGTGTGTCCTTGGACTTTGCTGGCTATCGCTTAGTGTGTTCTTGGTCATTATATGTTACACCAGGACATTATATCACATTATATGTTCATTATATGAACACCAGCAAAGCCAGGCACAAAAACATTTTTCCCCCAGGCAATCTACCTCATAAACAGTTAAACATCATTCTAACTGTCAATAAATATATGTGCAATACTGTGTACAATACCACTGTGCAATATACTGTATAATACCACAGATTTCAGATATTTATGTAACTTATTTAAAAGTATCTCACACCCTACTCCATTTGATGTCAATCTTTTTATTTTTTTTTTTGTGTCGTGCTGTTTTGTCTTGTCATTTGTTTTTTTGTTCTGGAAGCTCTGTCACTAAAACAAATTCCTTGTACGTGCAAGCGTATTTGGCAATAAAACTCTTTCTGATTCTGATCCTTAATCCTGCCTGTTCCTGTCTCAGCTTAAGGTCAATGGCTGCATCCATTCTGCCAAGAAGAGTCCTGTAGATATTTTTGCATGAAATTGGATTAGACTTTTGTTCCAGTCCTCTGGTATAATTTCATTCTTCCACATGTTTCTGAAGAGGTCTGAGAGCACTTTGGGTGGGTATCAAAGGCAGCTTGCATAATTTCAGCATGGATTGAATCAATGTCTGCAGCTTTTCCTGACTCCTGCTTCAGTTGCAGAGCTGAACATTATCTGCTGGTGCAGGGTTGCCAGGGTCATCTTTTTCTGGGTGATCTTGCTGCCCACATTTTTCCATCCTTGCCTTTGACAGGGTCAGATTGGTTCATGTTGTTTCCACAGAGTTGCTTTGTGATCTTGCATGAAGCACTTATCTCGCCTCTTACAGCTGCATGCTCGGCTTCATCTGCCAACTTTTCAACAAAGGTCACTTTGTCCCTTTTGGTGTTCTTCGTTACCTCCATATTTTTGATCTCATATGCTTCTTCGAACTGCTTTCGACTTCAACATCTTGGCCTTCTGTTGTTTCCTCTCTTTTATCTCCAAGCCAAGTACAGTATAAGATATTATCCATTCCTTGCTCTTTGCTTTTTATAGGCCAAGACACTGTAATATTTATATTTGGTTATATCAGTATATTTGGTTAGTTTAACCCTGTTTGTGCCGGTGAACCGGACGGAAGGGGAGCCATAAAGGACATAATTATTTCTGGAATGGTCGAGATGGCCCTTTGTGCACATACATTTGGCCATATTGTGTAGTTTCAAAGAAGCAAAAGAGAGAAAAAAAAAAACATGACCACAAGTGTGGTTTAAGTATCCAAATAACTTTTATATCAAGTTACTGTATACGGTATATATTAAGGTACAAGCTTGATACTACTTGCTATGACAACACTGGTAAGTCAACTGACTAATAATTACTGAAAGTTCATCGAGGTACAATAAGATAAAATGTTGACAAATGAGAAATTTGGTAGTGTTCTTCTAACATTCTTGCAAAAAGTAGGTGTCCTGGAATGATCACACAATGACAACGAAGCCCAAAGTAACAGCAAAAGACTTGGATGTCTCTAGTTTCTTTAATGTCCTTTCCAACCCGCCAAGTATGAAACAAGGTGGTGTAGTGGTGTAGTCTATTAATAACAGACTAGAATAAGCACATAGTAATAACAACAATAATAATAATCAATAAATCCTTATAACCAGTGCAAGATTTCAACAGTACTATAACAGTTTATCTGTTTATACCAGGTTATCTACAACTCCATTACTACTTGTATGAATGTGAAACGTTTAAGTGCTTCCCCATTTGCCCTTTAACCAAATGACCTTGCACATGCAGAAGAAAAGAAAAAGAATTCGCCATTGAAATTCCACCATGAAAAATGCAGCCAGCTGCTCATGTGTCCCACGCAGTAAAGAACCTTTGATTTGAGGTTATTTGCAATTGAAATGATACAGCTCTGTATAATAGACAAAGCTGATGTTTGCTGCATCTGACTGATGCAATGTCTTAAAAACAGCCTTTTAGTTATAGGAGTTACAGAAACATGACTTACACAAGGAACAAAGTAAAGCCTTTAGACTGAATGCTTAGATCTGTTTAGAGACTTCCTTTTTTTTTTCTTTCTTTGTGAGGTCCCCAACTGTACTTATAGTGACACAGCGTAGGGTATAAAAAGCAAGCAAGCAAGCTCAAGGTCAATTCGGCACAAGCAGCGACAAATGAACACAAAGCACATTTTGTTCCACAGCTTGCTCCCTGAGAACTGTTACTGAATTACAATGACTGCATTCTTCAGTCAACTTCCTGAAAAGCCTTTTTGAAGATGAACAGGTGAAACCACTAACAAAAAAAACCCAAAGTTAGACTAACATTCACAAAAACCGCTAATGAAATGAGGTGGCAGTTTTTACGTATTTAGAAAGAGGTTGTGTTGTCTTATGATTTTTAATCAGCTACAGTTAAAACTATAAAAATAAACCCGTACAATTTAGCTTGGTTTTTAAATAAGAAATAAACATAGTTGTTAAGTGCATGTCTAAAAACAGGAAGGCCGAGTTTAATGTATAATTATATGATAATTGTATTATCATTACATATAAAATTGGAATAGGAGTAAAACATCATCGTCTAATGTATCATTCGGATTAGTTTAATAATAAATACGTAATATTACTGTAAGATATTATTTGAACCTTCCTGTTTTTATTTCCCCATTTGATAACATATTAGACGCAGTCTCAGCTTTTTCACCTCTGTACATAATTTCCCAGAACAACCCGATACAGCTGTGTCGATTAAAAACAACATTCAAAACACACCAATAGAAAACATGAAAATAAAGGATCTTCTTACCATAAAAGACACCATAATTGTCCCTAGTGAATATTTATAAAATATACATTCTAGTCAGTTGTAAAACAGTAAAGGAATAACTGAGACATTGACGTATACAGTACAGCGGGAGTACTGGACCAAGCTCACAAGCTTAGACACGAGAGCCAGAGCAGCACAGACAGCAGTAAAGCGGTCAACTGACTTGAGATTTCCACGGCAGAATTTACGAGACGGATTCGTCCTTCCACGGATGGGTGAACCCTCTGCCTCTCTGTGATGTAGCGAGAAAAGACGGATATGTCGAGGTCACCTGCGGGGAAATCAAATGTTACATAAACACAAGAATACCTGCGCCGTGCTTATTTTTCCAAGCAAGAGACGCGTTTACGACTTCTGTCTGGAACTCATCGTGTATCGGGTCTGACGATTTGCAATACGTAAACGTAAAATACATGAAAAAAAAAGCACTTTTTCCCCCCCATTGTTTTTTGTTTTATTTTATTTCTAAAGTTGTAGACTTTGAAGTTTAAAAGGCTCCTACATGTTCCCTGCATGTGTCTGTTTTCATCTTGATGTCTAGACTCCGGAGATACCATCGTAACTGTTTACGTAAACTGATAACGATATGCAGAGCATAAGACATGCTCAAAGCATTTCATCAGATTGGAGAAGTTCTTTGATATGTGCAAAGTATCTCTTCTCACTGTGAAGCATTAAATTAGGCTTCCCTTTTTTTTCCAATAAAGCTCACCGTTTTTATTATCATGTCCTGTATAAGAATTTCACACCTGAAAAGGCCAACATGTTATTGAAACATGAATTCTATAATCAAGGATCTAACTTTAATTTAAATTAACTATAGAATAAAACACGGTGGGTCCTGGATAATATAGGAAAAAAATTAATAACTGTAAAACAGCAAAATGTTTTTAATATTAAGACTTAAGTGAGCAGGAAGTTACTCTGCACTTTTTCTTTTTTTTTTTTTTTTGCCAACACTTGAGTCCGACCCTCTGAGGTAAGACAAACCTTTCTTATTCTTTTATCAGGAGGGAAAATCTGTAGCATCGAATTCCCACAGTGTAACAGCCTGTGAGAAAGAGCATTAGCTTTGTACACAATGGCTAAAGGAAACACTAGCAACGTGGATGGAGTGTTTTTGCAGATGTAGGCTGAGGATGCAAGAGAGGATCTGGTTTATCTGCTATATAAATAAATGCATTCTTTCTGGAACATAGTAAATGGGAAAGCAGCAGAATTGCCCAAGATATTTTCTTAAATAGGGCTAAGAATAATAAAAGGGAATAACCCGTTGGCTATTCAGTGCACCATAACAGCTTAACAGCTAGAAAATTAATAGCCATTGCAATTTTATGGGCACCTGGAAACTCAAGGGCCCTTGGAGTCATCCTTACTTATATATTTGTATGCCCCTGGTCATAGAGTCAGATATTTAAATCATAAAGCTAAACACACTTTTAACATGTTGCGGTCAGTCACTAATCATAAGCCGAGCGCGGACTAAAATTACATTCACGTTGTATTCCAGTCCTACAGTTTTAAATGCATTTTATGCAAATCCTTCATCTTTGACACAAAACATTCTTTAAAACGGTTCTCTGGATGATTTAAAGCCTCAGATTTACTTTGTGGAGAGTTAAGTTTTACTCTTTATCGACATACTTAATGTATAAAAAAATGCAACTTGCCATGTTACCAAAAAAAAATCTCAATTCCTGGAAAACTTAACATTTGTAAAGACTGACACTGGAGACTCCTTGCAAAAATTGTAAAATAAACACTGTGTCCCAGCAAACCTCGCTTCCTAATAATGTCGGTTTGAAGAGATTCTTGGGATTTCTCACATAAACTGGCCATTTATTAATTATTCAAATTGGCCTTTTAATAATTGGGTTCATGAGTGGTCATTATAAAGCCTTGATTTTGTGTCATTGCAACCATTTCTTTGTTAATTTTGAGATGTGCCTTGGGTCATTGTCCTGTTGGAAGACCCAACCATGGTTTCAATGTTACTTGTCAAAGTTTAGATGCTGGGATTTATTTCTTGATTTCATGACGAAGTTATTTTATGGATCTCTTGTGATCTCTTTTAAGGCTTCTGATTATGGTTGATCTCATGAAATCAACTCGATTATGAAATGGTGAAACCCCAAGATTTAACAAAACTTTCCCTCCCTTAGCATCCTCCTCACAATGCCTGGTGGGACTATGTGGAAGCATCCCCTTCCTGGCAGTTGCAGGCTTTTCAAACTTCTTTTCTATGGCTCGAACAGCTCTCATACTGGTAATTTGAACTGACTACCTACTTTTGGATCCATTGCCCAATCTACTGTATTCTACTCAACACCCCCCCCCCACACCCCCCAAACTGATGTCTGTTTTATTCCTGTTCCAAAATTCCTCAAAGCAAAATTACATAAAGTGAATAAAACTTGTCACAATAAAACATTTAAAAATTATTTAAAATTTGAAATTAAAATATTGCTATTTGATCTGAATGGAAACAATTCCCTACAGCATTTACAATGCTTGACATTTTCAGCATTGCAATCTATTGTATAAACCTCACAAATTCAGGTCGACAAAATGAGGGTCCATTCTGAAGCGTGCAGTTTACATGGCAGGAAACTACTTGCTGATCGGGATGCCGCAGAAAAACAGGTTTTATGTGCTAAAATGCCCCATTGCAATACATCCCCTATACCTCATCACCCCAAAATAATCACTATCTTCAGAACAAAGCCGGCGCACTCTTTCATTCAAAATGCAATAACAATACGAATGGTTTTCCTCTCCCCTGCTCTCGGTAATGCAAATACAGTTGTGTTCAGTAACAAGATGGGATTCATTCCATTAACAGCAACAACAAACAGCATGTTGGCACTTTGTTGAATTTATATTGCTTAATATTTTAGACAATTTGTCATCTTTCCATTGCATTTGTACTTCATCCTGGTCATGTCATGTCTTGCCTGAAAATAATGTAACATCAAACTAAACACAATAAAATCTAAAGAAACAAATTTGTCACTACTCCTTCCTCTAAAGGGAAAAAAAAGTCATTACACCCATCCAGCCATGAGACACCTACCCCCGCTGAGTGGGAAGAAGAAGCAACCGACTGTGCACCATCACTTTCCTAATGCGGCAGAAAATATTTTAAGCTAGGATGAATAGAACAGAAACTGACTCATTCTCATGCCTATAGTTTTTGTTTTAGGCCTAATGTCTGGTTCTTTTATTTAAATTATTAAATTTGCAATATTATTCTGTTCTTTCAAGTCACCTTCACCAAGTGCAATTCCTTGTACATCTGGTACTTGGCCCATATAGAATTCAAATTCTGTCTGACTCTAAACAGGAAAACGCTACTTGCACCACTAAATGATATTTTTTTTCCGTGCTTATCCTACTGAATTCATCTGGAGCTGGGACACAAAATGCCACAAAATGCCCCCTGTCCTACCTGTGTGTATATATATATATCTATAGGGGTTGGACAATGAAACTGAAACGCCTGGTTTTAGACTACAATAATTCATTAGTATGGTGTAGGACCTCCTTTTGCGGCCAATAAAGCATCAGTTCGTCTTGGGAATGACAGATACAAGTCCTGCACAGTGTCCAGAGGGATTTTGAGCTTGCAGAATAGTGGCCAGGTCACTACATGGTGTAGGTGGAGGAAAATGTTTCCTGACACGCTTCTCCAAAACACCCCACAGTGGCTCAAT
>JAOVVB010000023.1:15813507-15824281 GCA_028570985.1 Heterobranchus longifilis | reverse complement strand
CCTGCCTCGTGCCCTAAGTCTCCTGGGATAGGCTCCAGGTCCCAGCGACCCTGAATACAGGATAAAGCGGTATAGAATGAACTTATTTAGTGAACGTATCTATTTTTAGTTACATTAAACGTTACAAAAGGTCCACAAAACAAGTTACTTTCTCCTCACTTTTGTTATAGCAGCTATAACCAGCAATTCCCTCTCTCTTGTTTTCTTGTTTGACCAAAAACAAACCAGGAAGTGATTCTAAACACTTTTTCTACCTTTTACTCCGGAGACTTTCTAGAAACATCCCATTACAGAAAACATCTCACTTTATTTGTTCAAGAACTGCATATCTTTGGTTCAAATCTGCTTCTTATTAGATTGTTACCATAGAAACAATAACATATAAGAACGAATAAGAATTAGGCCGAAATGAACCCAAAATGCAGATCAGTGCACAAAGAGGGTGAATTTTTTTTGGTTGATGTGTATTTAAAGAGTTTTTCCATTAATCTCGAGATGTGTTTCAATACCAGAGCTAAGCTGTTAGTACTTATGGGGTTTGTAGGCTGAGAAACAAAAACCCATTCAAAGCACGATTTGGTCTCCAGAATGTTCTGTTCGCGGCAGACAAAACTCTGTCCTTTGTTCGGCGTGGCACATTTGGCAGACGTAAAGAGAAGCGAGGCATCCTCACAGTCAGAGAGGTGAACGGCTTCAGTCTCCACCTGTCAGCAGGGAAATCAGCTGGAAGGCTCGCTTTCCTCTTAGCGGATTACGGAATGCCGACGCGCTTTGGATGCAGCTGTTATTTCTAAAAGGAAGCTGCAACAGAGAGGACTGATCAGCTGGGGAAGAATCCGTGCTATGCGGCTAAAGTTGCGAACATACGACCGGACGGCTGCGGGTTCAAATAGCAGCACTGTGATTGAGCCAGTGACCTCATTCTGTCTTTGGAGGAAAGTGTGATGGATTTAATGATCTGGAAAGGGGAAAAAAAACCACCCTGAACAATTTAACATCTGATCATTAACAGCTTTGAAGATTTAATTTGTAATGATGGTAACGTGTTAAGTTGAAGTTTCGCTCAGTCACACTTTGGTTAACAGATTCCTTCATCATTCACGGTGCTGTTCTACCTGCTTCGGCACTTTAAGCAGAATGAAAGAAGAAATGAGAGAAGACTTCGGAGGGAATGGTCATTATGATGTTCAACTTTTCAACATAAAAAAAAAAAAATGGAAGCACAGATAACACAATTCGGAAATGTCATGCCACCAGGTAGACCAATCACAGTTGTTGTCGGTCTGCTTTGCCACGCCGTGTAAGTTCTCGCCAAGTTCTGGGACATTCAGTCCACCATTTGCGCAATCGTCTTCACTATTTCGTTGATTATTTCTTATTGTTATGAGAAACTTTCCTGGATAATAACTGCCCGAAAAGAGAAGCCTTTGTTTTCAGGAGCTACGAGCCATTAAACCTGACCCGTATCACTCATGTCAGACGTTTTTTTTCTCCTGTTAAACACCTCTGTAACCATAATAGCGATACCAGTTATGCCTTTACAATATAAATCAATAAATATTGTATCAATATAAACATAGTAAAGGGTTTCAGGGATGATTTCTTTAATATTCTGATTTAAACCAAACCCTTGGACAGCATCCTCAAACCTAAACTGCCAGGGATAAAATCTGCCAGATGAAGAATAAAATGGAACCGCAATCCCTACCATCCAAACGTGTTTAAATCTTAAACCTGCACATCTGCTCGAGTGCCTCAAATTGTGGAAAGATAGATGTGAACTTTGAAAATTCCTGAGCCGTGCTACCATCTCTGTGGAAATTTATTGGAGTGCCAGTTTTTAAACGCGAGCCAACCCTTGAACCTTCCCAAGAATTATGGCGTGCTTGGGCACACCGCAAGAGTCTCTGACACGGCCAACATCTCATTCAGCGGATGAGAGGTCTCTGGCACGAGGGCTGCTCGTTATGAAACGTTCCAAACACCGTCTCGGCCAAAATGCCAGTCACCAGGACCTTAGTGTTTTAGGAGTCAGGGGGCTGGCGGTGCTTAATGAACTAAACACAAAGGGGACAGGTCAGATTTTTGCTTGTTTTAGCGATGGAGCCTGGATTTATTGTATTTCAGGTTCCTACACAGGTAAATCAGCAGCCCACAGTACTTGTTAAGGTTCTTAGATTGTTCTTTTGTACGAGATATTAAGTTCTACATATGCTCCGGTTTATTTGGGGGTGCCCTAGACTGAAGCGATATGTTTTACGCTCCTGCTCCAGCATTCAATCTCCAAACAATATTCTCACACACCCAATCATACACTACAGGCATTTTGGAAACTCTGGGAGTTTGCCAATTTGGAAACATGTCTTTGGACTGTTGGTGAAACCCACCAATCATGCAAAAAACATGAACAAACTGGAGGTGAGATTTGACCCGCCATCCCTGGTGGTGAAAGGCCACAGTACCAACCACTAAGCCTCCATGCCACCCTCTTTCATTTCATGTGTATTAAATTGTAAGGTGTAAAATAAATAATACAATGTAATGTCCTGTCTGTGTGAATAGACGGAATTGAACACCAATGATTTGACTCTTTAGACTTTTTTGATACCAACGGAGACGGAGGTTCCTGTGGTAGAACAGCGCCAGAGCTTTGATTCAAGCATGTAAACAAATGATTCACTCGGCCTGCTTACCCAGCACTGTGGGATCTGCCCTTTAATTTGGCAAGAAATGTGGAAACGTGCATATGTCAGCAAGTAAATGCTAAGATATGAAATATGACAGCTTTGTAATGGAGGCAGTCTGAGTTCAGAGCTCTCTGAGGAAGGTTCTTAGATTTGTGAGCATCTAGAGACCAGAACAGAACACAAAGTTACCATTTTTTCCTTGGTAACTTGCAAGTAAACAGATTCAGTCATCGGACTAACACTTAATACGTTTAAGGAGGCGTGTTCTGATCTCCTAGCACACTGGAGGATCTCAGGTTCTTCAAGGATTCCTTACAGCAGGGGTTCTCAACCGTTTTGTAGCCATCTCATATATCAGGCTTATTATTTAACTATGTATTAGGTATAACATTATCCAAGCATGATGTCCTGGTCAGGATTAGTGTGGATCTGGAATCTATCCTAAGGCAGGCTGATACATCCTGGATGGGATTCCAGTCCATCACTGGGTATCACACACATGGGAGGGAAATACAGATCTGCTTGATTTGGGGAGGAAACCATAGAACTTTGAGGAAACCTACACAAATGCAAGTAGAGCATGAGACACTTGATATTAAGATGTATCTGATACTTATGCTCTGAAAGGCCTTCATAATCTGCTGTTTGTTAATTGGTGATGTCTGAGGCTGGTGACTCCAAATGAACTTCTCCTCTGCAGCAGAGGTAAGTTTTGGTCTTGCTTTCCTGGGAAGGTCTTCATGAGGGCCAGTTTCATCATGGTGCTTGATGGGTTTTTGCAAATGCACTTATGACAATACTGTTCTTTCAAGAACTGTTCCACAACCCTTGTTTGTTGTGTTTACTCAATTAAATATGTGTTATTTCATAGTGTTAGGGAAAATATATCATCGTCTATAAAATTTTATCCAGTATACAGGGACACAGGGGGGCCTGGAGCCTATCCTAGGAGACTTAGGGCAAAAAGTGGGGTACACCCTAGATGGATGGGGCACCAATCCATCGCAGGGCACACACACACACACACACACCCACTCATACACACACTACGGAAAATTTGGGAACATCCATCCATCCATCTATTTAGGAATCTCTGTAGTTCAACTAGGGACTGTAGAGGCCAATGGTGATTACCGTTGTATTTCTTTCTAATTCTTATGACTGTGGTAGGACCTCCGGTCAACACTCACACATGCATTCACACACTACAGGATGCCAATTAGCCTAATCTGCATGTCTTTGGACTGTGGAAGGAAACCGGAGTACCTGGAGAAAACCCACCAATCACGGGGAGAACATCCATGCAAATGCACATGGACCCCGAGGCAAAATCAAACCCGGACTCTGGAGGTGCAAGGCCACAGTGCTAACACGTTGAATTAGAACTTTTTGACTGGTACTACTGTATGTATGCACTTATAGCAACTTTCAGGTAAAAGAGAACCGAAGACAAAATGAGCCAAAGAAGTACTGTACTCTGGATGGATGGGAATTACATGAGTGACAATGAAGTGTCCAGATGTCTGCAGATGTGCTGATGCTTTCGAGCGTGCACACTTCAGAATGAGGTTTGCACGTATGACGCAAGTTAAAGTTTATTGTCTGATGAGTGATGATGCGGAGAGGACACGTCGCGTCAAAAAAAAAAAAAAAAACTAATGCAGAACGCGCGCACGCGCGCGCGAGAGAGAATAGGAAGGAATAATAAGAGACGCCACGGCGCTCGCGCTGCCCCCGCCGCCGCTCGCGGTCACTCACTCACCTTCACTCCCGCTCTGCTTGCCCTGGCTCGCTCCCATCCCGCGGAGCGCGCGAGCTCACCGATGACCCATGTACATCAAAAGATGGACAAAAAAAAAAAAGAAAAGAAAAAAGAACACCGAAAAAAGAAGGAAATAAACTCCCAAAAAACTTACTCCTTCTTATAATACTACTAATAATAATAATAATAAATCTCCTAACGGGACATAACGGTGCTCCAAACTCCAAAAGCCTTTTCTTTCCTCCGCGCTTTTATTCTCCAACGTTTTTTTCCTTCCTTTATTCTCCAAGTCTCGGCTTGGTCTCCATGTCGGAACAAAATTCGTAACTCCTTACCGAACAAACGCGATCATAACCGTGCGAAGAAAATGAGATATTTATATACAAGAAAGAAAGAGAAAGAAAGAAGAACTCCAGATGGGAGATACTTCTTGATCCGGGAGCGCGCACTCGCTTCTGTCTAAGCTGATGCGCGTGCACGTCGAGGCACGCGCATTTGCCCTAAATTGAATATGCGCCCGCTCTCACGCGCCATATTGTATTGTATTTTTTTAATATAAAAAAATATATATTTATAATATATTTTAATATATATATATAATTTTTAGTTACTTTGATTTAAATAAGCAATCACAATACATGTGCAAAAATATTAATAGATGCATGATTATTAATTGGTGTATTTAAAATATTTGGATAGCAATAATGTTATTAAAAAGTAATAATAATAATGTTTTAATATCCTGTGCATCTTTTTCCACAAGACGTAAAGTCCATCCATCCATCCATCTAGGAACCGCTGTAGTCCAACTAGGAACTTTGGAGGCAAATGGTGATTCCCGTCGGATTTGTTTATTTATTTATTTATTTTGACCGTGTTAGGACCTCCTGTCAACATTCACACACTATGGCAATTTGGGAACGCCAATTAGAAGAACCTGCATGTGTTTGGACTGTGGGAGGAAACCGGAGTACCTGGAGGAAACTCACCAAGCCTTCATAACACACACAGCAGCTTAGTGACAGCTTTGTGGTTTATCATTGTCGCCTTGCACCTCCAGGGTCCAGGTTCGACTACTGAAAACATTTGATGTATCTTACACAATAAATAAATTAATTGTTTAGGGTTTGCTATTAAACTAACAAGACATATACATCTTTAAACACGTACAAAGACACAAACTAGGCATGGTTGAGTGGTTAGCTTTGTCCAAAGTCGTAAAAATGGGAATAAATTCAATAGTAATCATCATTGGCCTTCACTGCCCCAGTTGGACTAGTTGGAGATTTGGGAATGCCAATTAGCCTAATCTGCATGCCTTTGGACCCACCAAGCACCAACATGCACACTCCCCTTGTGGTGCCTTTACTGCCTATTTTACTTAAAGTACATTTTTTAAAATGTACATAACTGCACTTTAAGGACAACTTGTAGATCTGCCTTATGTGTAATGCCTTACACTTCATGCACCTTTCTTTCTCATCTAGTGCGCTTTTATTCTGAGACAGCATTGACATATGGATTGCAAAAATGAATGATCTACTGAAATAAAATACCAGACATGAGTGTAAGAGATGTCTGGCAGCATGACAAGTCACTTCAAAATCTCTCTCTCTCTGGCAGAGAGACATACTGGTCTCAACTGGGCCCTCTGCTGACATGTTGGCCTCATTGCATCACTGCAGAGCAAAATGAAAACCAGCTGATCTCCATGTCAGTGAGAGAGCCAACAAGACCATCATCCATCATCAGTTCCTACAGTACATATGCACTTATAAGATCATTATGCGAACAGTCTTTAAAAAAATAATAAAACAAATAAATAAACATATGTAGGCCTACTTACTCATCTACTGTACGTATTTCTAACAGTTCTTTTATATGACCTTGATGGCGATTACATGGGTTCTGCAAAAGAACTTGTAAAAAATATATGTAATATATAAAACTCAAACTGTAAATCCAAAATTTAGGCTATCATAATAAGTAAAACAGAAAAAATGAGGACAAGACAATTGTACAGTCTTCATGGAGACCATATGGAAAAATGAAAAGCCACAAAGAATGAAAAAGACATGACATAAATACTTCAAACGCAGGTGGAATAAATTACATGTAGAAATAAAAGAATAAAATAAATAACTGCAGTATCATTATAAACATACATAAAAAATACTTTATTATTATCATTAAGTTGCATCATTTCATACAGTGTTTTTTTTCAGGTTGTTAGATGTTTATTATGCAGTTCCCTGTTAAGATGTTACACAACAGATATAAAAAGTTTTTTTTTTAATAGTAATGAATAAAAACCTTTAGACTGAAATAAATCTTAAATAAAGCTTGTGGCTTCCATGTTCACTCTGTTCACTTTTTTATCTTTTTCTTTTAACATTCTGTTTATATTGTTCTGAAAAAAAAAAGAATGACTGTAATATGAAAACTAGTTAGCTTTTTTACAATGTAAGAATGTGGAAATGTGCAACTATGAAGACGAGTCAAAAATTATCTGCACGCAGGCTTTTATTTATTATTCATTTTAATTAACTTTCAGGAAAGCCAAATACATAATCTTTGACATTATCTCCTTGCTTTTCAATACACTTTATTATCCATCTGGTCACAAGCTGTCTCATTCCCTCATTTAAAAAAAAAATGTTTTAGGTTGAGCTGCGAGCCACGAATGTGCAGTGAATCTTCGTCCGTCCTCGTTGAGCTGCTTTCAGGTGACCAAACAGGTGAAAGTTCTTTAACACCTCAGTGGGCAGATGTGTGCAGATGTGCATCATCATGCGAGATCACGACAACTTGCACTTTTTAAAGACTGTATTTTAAGTCTGGTGTAAGCATGTGTAATAATTGGGTTTGAGAATTTTGAGAATTTGCTCACGGAGACTCGGAGGCTTCTAATGGCACTGTTTTTAATAATGTAACGCCATAAAAATGCTTTTCTGTTGCGCCATTCTGAAGCTTCTGCGCTCTGTACTGAGGCTGATCAGCTAACATAAAATATATTTTTAAATATTTGATTTTGGAGTCAGTGTGGCAATACGTGAAATTCTACACAAAAGAATCACGATTCATAACTTCATTGTTTGTTCACCCGCATCTCTAGTGAATTGTAAATGGATCAGTCGGGTTGTAATTTCCGTTCTCAAACACAGGTGGCAGTAAGCGCTATCAATGACACAGCACAGTCCTAACGACGACGAAGAAGAACTCACACCGACGTAAGCGGCTGCTAAAACCAAGCGTAGAAGAAGTCGATTGCCGCTTGTAACTATAGAAGGGTGCGGAACTTTCTCGTTGTAAGTGCTTTCTAAATACATATAACGATAAATCATTTTAATTCTGATTAGACTTATTTATTTTATTATCTGTAGTAACATGAGCAGTAGTAAATGTTTAATTTAGCGAGTTTGCTCACGTGGCTGTCTGACGTTTTTCCAGCCCGTTCTGCTGTCACGTATCAAGTAGTTTATTTTCTTGATCATTAATGAACAAATTTAGACATTTTTTATCCCTTTAAATGCTCTTGTCCCGACTCCAGCTTCTCATTTTCACCTAAATTCATCTAAAAGCATAAAAAAAAACATTTTCCATAACCACAATTCCATTAACGTTTTCCTGTAACACAACACACTGGTGTTTGGTCTTAAAATGACTCCAGCGTGTTAAAATTATATTATACCACTTTAGTGCTGTTATTTCAGCTAGGGCTGCAACTAACGATTATTTTAATAATCGATTAATCTGACGATTATTATTTTTTTTACCCGATTAATCAGATAAAAGACAAAAAGCAAGAAAATCATTCATTTCCAACCCTTTATTTAAAAACAGACCTAAAATCTTTAGAAAGTGCACAAACATGTTGCTCCTTGAGCTCTTATAATATTAATAATAATAAAATAAAAATGGACTAACACAAAAACATAGACATGTACGCTTTACATCTGCCAAATAGATACAGTGGAACCTTGGATTGCGAGCATAATTCGTTTCCGGAAGCGGGCTCGTATTCCAAAACACTCGAAAACCAAATAAAAATTTAAAGCGGAATCACTGCTGTAAAGTAAAAATAAAACAAATGAACCTGCACTTTACCTTTGAAAAGAATCGCGACAGAGCAGTGTTTCTGTGTAGAGCAGAGAGTTTGTGTGTGTGTCTGTCTGTGTGTGTCAGTGAAGGCAAAAGTAGGAGGGGTCTGTGTGTGTCCAATGATGCGGATCTTTAACCTCTCTGCTTAGACTTGCTTTTGCTTTACACACGCGTTGTACACACACGCATACAGACACAAAATAAAATGTGTTTTACCAACACACACGTGGTCACAGTGCTATGGTAAACAGTACACGCATGCACGGATGTCGATTATACCAGTAAGAGACGTGCACTAAGACCCAGCAGTGGAGACGATTACCCACAATTCTTCAGCGCAAAAGAGAGAAAAATTGTTGGCTCAGTTGTGATCACAAAACAAGAAGCGCATGCGCGATGCATGATACTCGGTGCTCATAAAACAAGAGTTGTTCGTTTTCCAAGTCAAAATTTATTAAAAATCTTTGCTCGTTTTGCGGAATGCTCGCAAACCGCGTTACTCGCAATCCGAGGTTTCACTGTATTGAAATTATATTCACACACAGCTGACATTTATTAAAGGTGTCACTGTTTTTTCACTTTTCCAGATCATTTCTCTATATATGTTTTGTTAAATGTGCGCCACTGGCAAATGCATTTAAATGCATTGCATGAAACTAAATGTATATTCTTTTGCAATGGTTTTAATATTTCCTCTTTCACTCTAGGCATGAGTAAAGAAGATGCAATGAAGGCTTATATCAGCAAGGTGGAAGAGCTGAAAGGAAAATACGGAATCTAAAAGTGTACCTGTGTGACTCACTAATTACTCCTTATGACAAATCTGTCAATACCACCGGTCCTGTGTAAAGCCTTAAGCATCCTGGTGTGTCTCCATGTTTGTGTGTGTAACATCTCAGTCACATAAAAAAAGAAAACATAAAGCACAAATTGATGTTGGGATTACAGATATCTTTCACTAGAAGTTGTGTAGTCTGACTTTTTTACATGTTTCTAAGGCCATAAAGTCTGTCTTTTCTGAATCTTTGTGTGGCTCTTGTTTTTATTTATATTTTTGTTGAGCTGTTAATAGCTGCTTGTCAGTCAACATTGCGCAGGATTTTAAACAGCTGGCAGTGCTTTTGAGCTGCATAAAATAATACAAATGCTTTTTTCAGCTGGCCATTTTTTCAGACCATTGATTTTAATAGATGTATGAATATGAATGAATAAAGGTTAATTAAATAGAGAAAAGAAAATAGAGAAAAAGGATTTGATATCATTTCAGAATCTCTCGTGTGTTTTGTACCACCAGTATGTGTAATATTGACTAACCACCTCACAGCTCTTATACATGAAGAGAGGATATCAGTAGAGCTTAATGCCATCAAAACTTACTCTTTGTGATTAACTTTAGAACAGATTAAAGATGGACAAGCTATAACTTATACCTATAAGTCTTGATCTCTATTAAGTCTTAAAAAGTTGAAAGCATTTACTGTAAATCCCATTCTTTACAGAGAGTATTGGTGAATTTCAGTAGAGTTTTTTCCTATTGTTTTTTTGTCAATTACATCCAGAATGCAGAAGAAATATAATGCATACCTGTTGTGTCGGCATCAAATTTAAATATATTTTGCATTCCATCCTGAGTTTTGTATCAAATAGCTTTCATTTCAGCTCTTGTATGTAAACTGGTACTGGACTTTATTCTATTTTTTTGTTAGTTTTCAAAGAGCAAGTGATATACAGTAATTAATAACCATTTAATATAATATTGACAAGTTGCATTTAAGGGTCAACCTACTACACTTTGATAATCTTTGTTTTATGTCTTTCTGCTGTTGCTGAAAAGTAAGGAGATTAGGAGTTTAACCTCACAATGCCTCCTAACTGACTGTGGTTGGATAATTAACAGTGAACTGCTTATTCTTGTCCGTGACAGTTAATAATATAGACAGAAATTACACTTGGACCGTTGCACTTTCGACTGGTGTCACAGGTAGTGTGTGTGTGTGTGAGAGATACCTTTAAGACTGGGCAAAGTTTGGAGTTGATCACAGTGACAGCGCTAGGAGTTATGGTAAGGTTTCTTTTTTCCTTTTTCTACATTTCTAAAACGTTAGTTTTGACTAAAGAAGTTTATGGAGATGTATGTGAATAACATTAACTGCTTTTAGAAATTCATAAGAGCATTAATTTCTAGTGATATTTAGTGATAGCACAGTGCACTATTTATAACTGG